>JAAAKG020214749.1:0-38462 GCA_010014905.2 Druon quercuslanigerum
GATTTGCACGTCAGAATCGCTACGGACCTCCATCAGGGTTTCCCCTGACTTCGCCCTGACCAGGCATAGTTCACCATATATATATATATATAAATAATCAAATAATAAATCAATTTCGATAGACACCTTTAAACTAAAGTGAAACCTACGTTTTGTTCCAGAGATACTTCAGATCCATTTCTTTCTTTTTTGCTCTCATTTAGCTTCTCCGTTTGTTTCTCGTTGAATAAACGATACGCTTCCGTCTGTTTATAATCGATGATTTCTCTATTGTAACGTTCTTTGTCCTGCTCTGCCGCATCCAAATAATGCTGTAAAAAGTTGATACATTAATTTTTTTTTGATTTTGTGAGAAAACTTGAATTACGAATTTCTTTAACTTTTAATTCAAGCCAAATAAGGGAAAAGTTAAAAACTTATAAACCTGTTTTTGATCCGCAGGTAAATTGCTCCATTCAGAGGCCAAAAGTTTCGTAATTTCCGCAAACGGCATTGCGGGATTTTCAGCCCTTACTTTTTCCCTTCGGTCATTTAAGAACCTGAATATTATGTCGTTAATATTAATATTAGTTATACTTCTTATTTTAAGGAAATAAAGTTTAAATACAATATTGTGAACAAATAATTTCACCTAAAGTAACCGGTTAGGGGTATTTTAGGAGCAGTTGCGTCTCGGACAGGCTTTTTCCGTTTTTTAGGTCTATTGGCAGGAGCTGTGGGAGTTGTTCCTGCAGTTGTTGTGGGAGTTGCCTTTTTGCTTCCAGCCTCAGAGGTAGCATCCTGTGCTTTTTCTTCTATAGTCAGGGGCGATTTGCCTATGTTGCAAAAATAACTAACTTCTTATGCTAACTCAGAATCACCATAAATAATTAACTTTCATAATGAAATTGTTCGATGTAGTAGAAAAATTATACTTTGACCAAATTTATTTGAAAGGGGAAATTGAGAAAACATGTTTTTTTCTTGCTCTGTATAAAATTAAATAATTACTTGGTTGATCTTCTGTTCCTCCGTTAAAAGCTGGATGATCAATTCCTCCGTTGCTCTCAGCAACATTGTTGTTAGTTGGTGCACTTTCACTCATTTTGTTTTGCAATGGCTATTTTGGAGCGACAGTTCTTAACGTAATACTTCAGGTAATACTTATCCAGGAAAAAATTAAACATTGACTAATAAACTTTCACTATAGCTACGGTAAATATATTCTTATAACGAAATTCTGATAACTTTTTAGAAAAGTCAGGAGAAGAGTGAAACAAAAACAATTGTCAAGTCGCTAATTTTTAGGTTATGTTGCAAAAATGATGAAAAGTCTTCATTTCATCAAAAATTTTGCTCCGAATTATAAAAAGGACACCGGAGAAGCTGTAATTTAGATTAATTAAATCGAACAAGAAGGTTTTTGCATCTTAAAAACACTAAAATATACAAAAAAACACCAAAACACTACCGCAACAAATATACATGTTCGACGGCATTAATTGTTTTTTCTACCGGTAGAGACGCCACGTCACCATTTCAAGATTAAAAAGCGGAATTTGTAACAATGGCATTTTACAGCGAAATGTTTCGTAAAAGATTTTAGTCAATTCGTCCATCATACAAATTATAAAGAATTAAATTCATAAAAAAATGTTTCTTTTCTACCGTTTTATACATATATATATATATAACATCGCTTTTCGGGATTTTATTAAAAATTTTATTAAAAAACATTAAAAATATAAGCAATTTAAAAATCCATTATTAAAAGATTTTTCAATATTACATTTTAAAAATTGTTGAAACATTCATTATTACTTATTAATTTTAAATTAACAGTGTTTGAAATTATTTTTAATGTATTCAGCTATTCTGAGTTAAAAACGTTCAAAATCAAAGGAATTGAACTTGTATAATTCCTCAATAAAAGCGTTAAAATTTTTTTTTTTTTGTTGATTCAGAACCAATGTATTTAGATTATTATATTATCAAAAAAATTGAAAAATAATAATCCAAACATAATACATTTCTAAAAATTGCTAACATTAAAAATATTATTATTGATTTAATTACAATGTTTAATATTTTATTATTACAAACATTAAATAAAAAGACTTCTTTCATGAAATTGAGGTAAAGACATTTACAACTCAATCAGAAGAAATCATAAAATATTCATAAGTAAAACCTATAGATTAAAACGAATCACTTGTTTAGTGCCTCTGTTTAAAATTTTTTTATTTTAAGATTGAAATATAATCCATTTTCTCAAGAATAATTTTTGCAAAAGAGCATGAAAAAGATTCAATCATTAAAAAACAGATTGCCAAACTATCTCACTTTCCGACTCATTAAACACATAAATATCAACAAAAAAGAAAAAAGAGGTGAAAATAAGTTACAAAATAAAAATTTTATTATTCCTATTTAAAGCGTTCAAAATTGAATAACCTAAAATGGAAACTTTTGAATTGAAATCCTTTTAAATTCAAAGTGATTAAAATTTGACATTTTGAAATTGAAACTAAACTGAATGTTTCAAAGTCAAGGCTTAAGCAATTCTATAATTTTAAATTGTTATTTTCTAAAAAAAATATTGTTTAACATTAAAATTATTCTTAAATTATCAATCTGCATCATTGAACTATCATTTAATAAACGGTTAAAATATAAATTCGCAACCTTAAATTTGCTTACATTTATAACCATTCAATCTATAAAAGAAAATCATGTTAACACCTTTGGCGTGCAGACACATTGCGGGTGTTCTAATACAAAATTAATGATGCATTTTTCAAAGAAATAAGACATTTCTTACATGCACTTTAGTTCATTTTTTCCAAGTAAAAAACTTTTTAAAATATTCATTTGTATTATAATAAAAAATGTAGTATTTCAAATAGACCCGCGCTTTTCGATACATGCGCAGTTGACAAAATGGCGAGATCGCATGCGCAGTGTTACGCTCCCTACCCACTTATTTTTTTTTGCAAAAAGAAGTCAAAACCACAAACTGACAAAACATTGTTTGTATTGTCTTTTCCACGTGTTTTCACAAACCGTTAAGTTAAATGAAATACCCAAAGCCTACACAACTCTGCACAGTGCACTTGTCGCAACTTGCCGGGTACCTGGTTAACGAAAGTAGCAACAACAAATAATTAAAATAATAAAATGTCAGCAGAAACGGAGGAAAACCCTCAAGATTCCGAAAACAGGTTAGAAATTCAAACTATATATTTGTTGAATAATGAATTCAAGAACTTATTTCTAATCTTTTGAGTAAATTCAATTGAATTTCAAACACGGATTTTAATTCAGTACCAAAGCTGTCGAGGATATGTGGAGAATTATTTACAATCCTGTAATTAATATCGTGCCTGAACTTGAAAAAGAAACTACGAAGGAGCAAGTTTGTTCATTCTTGGAAGCTATTTTACGATCAGATTTAAGCAACATTTTAGTGCCTAACTCGACTGGAACAGATCCAGTTTCTGAAGATGTACAAAAACGATACTTAGGTAAGTTTTATCTTTCAAGTTTTAAGTTGGAGATTTCAATTAATTATCAAAATGCTATAATGTGAACTGATATCCCAAAATTATAAATCGATACTACAAGTGGAAGAGAAGTGATTTACTCTGATACACGTAGTGCAAATATTTTTCTATTATTTATCTTATAAATGAATTCAATTGATAAAATCAGTCACTGAAAGCAACAGTAATTTAAAAAAATTGGATTTTGAATTTAAAATTGGAATAATTTTAATAAAATGTAGGATAATTTAGTTATAATTTTAATATGTAATTCAAAACTTTATAATTTAACAAAGAAAGCTTCTTAGTACTGGAACAACTATAAATTCAATACATTCAAAACTTCATAAATGAGAGAATTTAGAAATGGCGCAGCGTTTAAAATAATTATTTAAATTTTGAATCGATCAACCTTATACGTTTTTAGTTTTTAATTTTTAGTACAAGAATTTGGAATTGTTAATGTTTGAAGTATTATTAGCCTATAAGAAGCAAACAAAATTTAAGCATATACATTTTGAGTTTTAAATTAAAAAAAGAAACTTAACTACTCTTTAAATTTTCGAAATCATCAAAATAAATATTTAAGTATTTAAAAATATCTAAATTAATTCTATAAAATACGGACACTGTAAGAAGTTGAGACATGTACTTCTAGAAACTTATAGCAGATGTTAGAGATACATTTTCAACAAGAAATGAAATAGTTAAATTTTCAGATGAAAAACTTTCAACGAAAAATAATAAGATTTGACAAATTACTCGAATTTTCAACTAAAGTTATAAACTGTTAACAAATTAGTTCAACTTTCAACAAAGTAGTTGACTTTTGAACCAAAAAAGATTCATTATCAACAGCAAATTGAATAGTTGATATTTCAAAAAAATACATGAATTTCCAAACAAATAGTTTAATTTTCAACTGAAAAAATATATTTTTATTGTTTACCAAAAAATGGAATAGTTAAATTTTAGTTAGTAGAATTAATTTTCAATTTAAAAAACGGAATTTTCACCAAAATAGTTAAATGTTCAACCACGTAGTTGAAGTTTCAACCGAAGAAAGATGAATTCTCAACGAAAAATATAATAATTAATATATCCGCCAAAAATATTGAAATGTTAAATAAAAACAATTGAATTGAACAAAAATACGCAAGAAATGAATGAATTTTCAACCAAATCAGATTAATTTTATACCAAACAGTTGCATTTTGAACGAAAGAAGGCATATTTTCAACTAAGATAATCAATTTTGAGTAAAAAACTAATTGTTTAACATAATACATGAATTTGCAATAACGTAGTTTCATTCTCAACGAAAAATGTATTAATTGATTTTTCATCCAAAAAGATATAAATATGAAATAAAAGCAGTTGAATTCAACCAAAAAAGACAAATTTTCAACAAAAACGAAAGTTGAATTTTCAACTAAAGCATATTAATTTTATACCGAAAAGTTGCGTTTGAAACTAAAAAAGATGAATTTTTAACCAAGAAGATTAATTTTCTGTCAAAAAATACAACTTTTTAACAAAATAGTAGAATCTTCAACCAAAATAAATAAATTTTTTTTTTAACCAAACAGTTCCATTAAAAAGAAGTAATTTCCATCACTTCGTTATGCTTAAGTTTATATTTTTGTCTTTTTGTCTTGTAGCTTATGCAACATGGTTGTTCGGTGTTATGTTTCACATACTCGTAACTGGCTCTTCACTGAACGACAAAATACTCGAGCTCAGTATCGAAGTGCAAGCAAAAATGTTGAGAGTACTCTCTCGAAATCAAATTCCAATGCACTCTTTTATTATATCAGAATATCTGACAATAATCGACGGTAAACTATTTTTATTGTTACCCCTATTGAATTTTTCCCAATATTCATATCGGGAAAATTAAGACTATGTTTTTCTTGTAGAGTTATTGAACTTTGATGAATTCTCAATAGAAAAAGAACTTAAATTGGATAAATTTAAGGGTGAGAGAAACCTCATCGATAATATGGACCTGTCGCCCTTTCCTATTACTATCAAGGTCATACCTTTGACTCAAGCTTCCCTTTTGCAGGTACTTCAAAAGTTACTAATGAATTAATTACCCCTTTCTCTGAATGGTCAAGGGACCGGGAAATGGCCGGGAATTTTAGCAATTTTTAGAAGAAAACTCTATCCAGTCACTTGAAATATCACAATTTCATATCACATGATGATATATTTCAATTTAATATTATCTTTTCTCTTTTTTTAAGAAATTATTTACAAATTAAAAATAGGTTTGACTTGTAATTTTTTTATATCATCGTCATCTTTAAATATAAATTCATAGTTGATTTTAAAATTGAACTGTACTTTAAGTATTAAAAAGTGAACAATAATTAATTTTATAAAACGATTCTAAATCTCTTCAAAGTGAAAGAATTGACAGAGTTTAACGTTAAAAATTGAAGTGTTTTAATTCGGAAGTCTTGGTACTTAAACAAATGTAAACGTCCGACTGAAAATTCATAAACTAATTAAAATTTTAAAATAATTTAAAATAGATTCATAATCGAACGTTTCTATTTTAATTAAAAATTTTATTCAAATATTGCTTTAGTCTAAAATATTCGACTGCCTATTTGAACATCTATTGAATATCAGCAATTATAAATAGAATGTAGTGACCTAAACAAGTTTAAACTAGTTTAATATTGCTTAAAATGATATAATGTTCAAAAATTTCGAATTTACTGGTAAATTATTCCGCGTTGGAAGAAAAATAATTTCGATTTAAACATTCTTAAACTTTAATTTTAAATATTTTCGAGATTCAAGAGTTGCACGTTTAGTGTTCAGTTTTTAATTATTTAAAAGAAAAAATGTTTAGCTTGAAGCGTTCGAATTTTTAATTTCAATGACAGTGAAAATTGTTTGCAAACCAGGTAATGATCAGGAATTCTTTCTTTAATATCATTTAAAATGATTTTAAATGAAAAAATAATGAGAATATCGATTATTTTTCTTCACTCAATGAAAATAAATGTTGTTGTATCGAGTGACTATGTAATAAAAAAAATCATTATTTTAATGTATATTTTAGCAAGTAAGAATCATATGTTTTATTAATATTTTTTTCATAAAGAACAAATACGTGTATTAAACAATTAGAGCTTAAGTTTTCCTTTGAAAGATATAGCGCCATAAATTTGAAAAAGGCAGTTAGGAAGATGTTACCGGATAATATTTTGTCATAAGTAATGGAGTTAATTTTGACACCAAGTAAATTAAAAATTATTTCACCGTAGGGTGTTGTGGAAAAAATAGGTTTAGTAAACCCCCATAATTAAGAGGAAATTATTCATCTACACACGAGCGTATAATAATTCAGGAAATATTTTCGTAAATGAAGAATAATTAATTACAAAAATTATTTTAATTCTTTCAGATAGTATTAAAATCTGGAGTTTCTATGTGGAATCATTCTTCTCTTTGGGAGAAAAGTATGAGAATTCTTGTGAATTCGTCACCTGAGGTTAAAATTTTGTCTCTAAAGGTCTTCATTCAATGTATTGAGTTTAATCTTGTGAATGAAAAGGTGTTTATTAATTCTAAATACAGTTCATTTTCATACTTATCTTCTTTAATGTAAATATTATTTGGACAAAATATTTACATTTAAATTTCATTTTTAATTTCTTTCTTAGGATTTGGAGGCAGTCATAAAATATGTCATCGAAATCGCCAACACAATTCCAACTTGGAGCCGAGAAGGAATAATTTCACACGAATCGATATTGCAATATTCAGAAGTCTTCTCTGAACTCATAAATTTGATAAACCCATCTCTATATGCAACGAATCTCTGCTTCGAATTAGTCGATCTAATTGCACAGAAGTTCATTGGTAAATATAAAATAATCATTAATTAATTTTATTCTTAATTCATTTATTTATAATTTTTCGACGATTATTTTGAAACAGAGATCCACTTCGAATGTGTTTGAAAAGAAGTTAATAAGTTGAACATTGCTTTATCCTTTATTTTCAATTGTCTTTTTCTACAGGAAAAGTTTTGGAAGAAAGAATCTATGATAAAATTGGACAGTACCTAAAAAATAATCCTAGGTGTTATATTTCGTCCCTCAAAAAATTTATTCACTACTCAGAAGCTCTCCCAGTAAGTATTTCATATCTCTAAAAATTATGATTGAGTTATCAGTGATATTACATGTATATTTTTTTAATTCTCCGCTATCACGAGTTTCTATTTTAATTTTAGAAATTCAACTCGGTTCTCATGTACTACATTTTCAATGACCTGCAAAATATTTCCCCGAATCAAGAACCTATAAAAGTTACAAGCGTCAGTAAATTATGGGAAAACTTACGAGCATTATTTATCAAAAATCTTTCAAAGAAAAACTTTTCTCAAATTTCCTCTTTCTTGGAATCCACAAATTTGCTAGATTCCTGGTTGATAGGTCGCAAAATAAATGCTCGACTTTATGAAGAGGACGTGGGGCTTATTTTCATTTTTTTAAGAGAGAATTTAAACTATTCGAATTCCCAATCAAATATTTTAGTCTTCCATTGTTTGATGCAACTGATGGCTCACAGTGAATCTAACAAGGAAAAAATCCAGCACATTTTATCCTTGCCTTGGACTAAGAAAAGACCGGAATCGATGGAAGTTGATAACGATTTGAAGTCAGTTGCCGATTCGCTAGATTTTGAGACGAAAATTAAATGTTTGGAAACAGTTTGTCGATATGGAAATGGAAAATCTCATTTGCAATTATTAAAGGAGTGTATTTCAAATCCTGATATCGAATTTACAATCGCTGGTGTCTCGTAAGTTTAGACTTTACTATTTATTTAATATTCTTATTGAATTTTTAATTATTAATTTTTATTCCAAAGAAATTGCCTTCTATTATCGGTGAATGATGGCATAAGAGTTGAAGATATTTTAAAATTGATCCATTCAATCAATTCTTCCAAGTCACAAAAACTTCAGGAAGCTGTGGCGAAAATTTTAGGCGAATTGATTTGTCTTTTGTCCAAATGCGCAACATTGATCAGGTATTTTTATTTCCCTCTGAACAAGATTTTGAACATTTAAATACATTTTTATTACTGTAATCTTTGTTTTATAATAATTTTATGACTGATAATATTTTTTTCTGAGAATCTATATTTCTTTAGAGAATCTTGGAATAGATCCAAACTCATTGTAAAATGCAACGTTTGCGATAAACTAGAGCACGGAGATGATTCAAGAATATACAATTTATCTTCAAGATCCGAAACGATAATTTCTTCTCTCTTTGAATCTCTAATTACTTCAAATTCAGTCGCAGTTCGTCTACGAATGTCGGAAAATTTTCTCCGATTTTCGAACCACATTAAAAATTTTAACACGAACAAAATTTCCAATTTGTGGTTGCCATACATACGTGATGATAATTCTGATGTTCGGAATAATGCTGGGAACGTAATCGGTTATTTACTGCAAAATAGAATCGCCCAGTTACAGCAGACTCGAATCCTTTCGGCAGATGACGTTCCAAACGAATTGGATGAATTTGTAGACTCTTTTGTTGAAATTTTAGCCAAATCGATGGTAAAGGCGATTGATAATTTGAATTATTTGCTGCATCTGCAGTTGCTTTCGACTGCTAAAAATTTCGCTTGGTAAGCAAAATGTTAGACAATTATTTAAAAAGAACATCGTGTTAATAGAAACTTATTTTTATTTTAAGTACATACTCTTTCCCTTTTTCCCATCTTTTAAAGAATTCCTCTTTTTTCCCCCTTTTCTGTTTTTTTTTTCGCTTTGGCGCGAACTGAATCAATAGAAACGAAATAACAGAATTCAATTATTTTTGGTTGCATATTTACTTGTTTTGTTAAATATCTATCAACATTATTTAAAAGTGATCCTTTTTCTATAGAAAATTCAACTGGTTTGTTGGAAATTCAACTGTTTTTCTTGAAAATTCAACTGTTTGGTTGAAAATTTAATTATTTTGTTGAAAATTGTACTATTTCGTTAAAAAGTAATGATTTTCGGTTACAAATTCATTTGCTTGGTTTAAAGTTGAATTTTTTTTGTTAAAAATTCATTTGTTTAAAGATTGAACTATTTTGTTGAAAATTCGTTGTTTTTTTGTTGAAAACTCATTTTCGCAACTGATATTTCAATTATTCCATTTTATGATAAAAAACAATCGTTTTTAGATGAAAAATTATCCTTTTTTTATTGAAAACTTAACTTATGCGTTTAAAGTTAAAATCATTTGTGTCAATTCTTTTTGATGATTCATTTTTTTGATATGAAAGTTCATATGTTTTGGTTTAAAAGGCATATTTTTCATTAAAAATTTGACTTTTTAGCTTAAAACCTCAACGCTTGCTTTGAAAAATCATCTTTCTTGCCAGAAAATTAACTTTTTCGTTTAAAATTCGTATTGAATTAAATATGTTATCTATACATTAATTTTATTTAAAAGAATTGATTCCCCTATTTTCGTAGAAGAATCACCATATTTCCCCTGTTTTGGAAGGATTTTGAGATTATCAAGTCTGTACGCAAGAGTAATTATTTTGTGTTGATTATTCTTATTGATTGTACTGATTGATTTTCATTGGGTTTTGCTTCAGCGTTCGTCTTCATTTAACAGAAAGAAGAATTCTAAGTCTTTTCATTGTGACAATATTACATCCGCTCTCAGGATCAAGAGAAGTTGCTTTTGCGACTGTGGCTTTCAAACAAGTGGCTGCGTTTCATGAATTGAGTCCAAAAGAGATGTACGTTCGGTATCGGAAACATTTTATGGAGGTAGGCTGTAAACTGAAATAAAATATTTGTGAAAACTTGTAAAGAAATCGAAGTTGAAAGAGTTCAATTATTTTGAAATCTTCAAAATTAAAATGCGCTTGATCTTAAAAATGTGCATTCTTTAAATTTTTAGAATAGACCAGACAATATAATAAAGGATTGAAAATTTGTTGTTTATATCAAGAATCCAAAAGTTTTAGAAATAACCATTATAATTATAAAATTATGATTTTAAACCGTGATTAAAAGTAATAAAAATTGTCAGATTTTTGACATATCTACAATGTTAAAATCAGAATTTTTGTAGTTCAAAAATCTTTTTTAGGCCATCCATAAAAAACGGAACTCATTTTTTGTCAATTTTTTACCACTACCCTCCCCCATGTAAAAATGATTAAAAAAGTAGCCCCCCCTCCCCGCGCGTTTGTTCAGCATTTTTCAAAATATTGTTAGTAGTAAGGTATTCACCAAAAACTTAAATTTCTACATTTTCTTTTTAATTACCGGCACTTATACTCAACTATTTAATATTATTTATGCATTTTTCTAGATTTTTTAACAACCTAACCATAAACTAAAACTACCTAAATATTGTAAAGAACGATTGCGATCATAATATAGAAAAGTAAATCACAATATCTAAGAGTATATGTAGTCAATAGCACAAAGCGCGATATACTTACAAAATTATAAAGTTTTTCGTTGTTAGTAGTAATTTTAAAAATGGTAAAAAACTGAACATTTATATATATTTTTTAAATCTCGTGAAATCCTGTAAAATTTCATAAAATCTGATGATATTCCTTGAAATCCATTGAATCCATTGAATTAATTGAAGTTCTATGAAAACCCTTGAGATTCCGGAAAATTGATTAAAATGCCATTTGAGAGCCTTTGAAATCCTTTAAAAGTACTTAAAACCTCGGAAAGTTAATAAATTAATGTGAAATTCGTTGAAATTCCTTAGAAATTCTTAAAATGTTTGGAAATTCTCTGAAGTCCCTTGGAATTTTTACAAATATCTTAGCTTAATCCGATAAACTTGAAAATTTTGGAATCACTTTTCAGTTAGTAATAATTGCAAAAATGGTGAAAAAACTCTGTTTTTATGACTGTTTTTTCAAGTATCCTAAATATATATTTAAAACATTTCAATCTTTAGACATACCTTGAAATATTTGAAATCCTTTGAAATCCCTGACGCTCGGGAGATCCCGTTGCGTTCCCTGATGAGCCTTAAGCGTGGCATAGGGAGAGGACCGCAGCCACGCTGTTGGCTGATGTTTCAGACTCTTTTATGCAGCAACTGCCTGTGAGTATTACACGTTTCCCCGCAATCGCAGGGCAGTGACAAAGGATATGAGTAGACGTCTCATTATAATTTCCGCACAGGCAACAGAGAAGACTTTCTTCAAGCCCTATCTGATGCCTGTGATACCGCAGGTTTCCGTGTTATATAAACATTTCTGTTAGGTTCTTGACTTCGTTCCTCCCGAGCTTGAGTAATTCCTTCGCTCGATGAGAGCTTAGCTTGGAGCCCAATAGTTTTGTAGCCTGTCTAGAGCCAGAGACAAAACCCCACTCATTTTGATGTTCCTCGGTCAGCCAACTGTTAATATCTTCAATGACTAACCTACTGGAAATGTCTGCAACTGGCTCAAGTCCAGTAAAATTTTTTTTTGCTGCTAGTTTTGCTAGCCTGTCCAATATGTAATTGCCCTTGATGCCGCTGTATTCAGGGATCCAAAGCAAAGTGATTTGGTTGTCTGTCGCTAGCTTATTCAGTGCCTCAAAGCACCCTTAAACTAGTAGCGACGTGGTCGTTGTTCCATTCAGCGCCGTTATAACAGCCCTGTTGTCTAGCAGATACGAATGTTTCTTTTGTTGCCATACTCCTTTGCCTTGTTGGCGCACTGGAGCATGGCCATAATCTCAGATTGTAGAACTGTGGCGTAGGAATCCAACGCGATTGTGAAGCCCATTCCATTGCTTCTACGATATACATCGGCTCTTGCGTTCTCATTGTTCCTGGAGCTAACCATTCCTCTTTCGTGGATAGGCTAACTCGATACTTCTTGTCGAAGAGGTAGCGACGAGTGGAAATTTTGTCCCAGAGCATGCTCTGTGTCGGCCTCCTCACGATCTCGATTGGTGTTCACACTACTGTCGAGATACTGCTTACGTTTGCCATATTTAATCTCCAAGCTGCCAGGTGTCGACTTCGAGGCATTAGTGATGCCTCTCAGAATCAGTCCCCTGATCCTTTCCAGTCGAGACTTTACAGTAGAAAGTTTGACCATGCTCCACCAGACCACCGCTGCATAGGTTAGCCTGAGTTGCAGGATCGATGTGTAGATCCACAGAAGTCTCTCCGGTTTCAAGCCCCAGTTTTTTCTATGATTCTCCTACAGAGCAAAGAGCCGCTACTAGCTTCTTGCACTTGTTTTCCAGGTGCTAATTCCATGACAGCTTCTTAACCAGACTTACTCCTAGATATTTTTCTCGTCCTTTGATTTCCAGTTGTTGTCCTGTCAGTTTCAATGTACTCGTGGTTCCCCGCTTATATATTCTGGTGATTGAACGATAGTCCAGTCTTACCACACCACGAATCTACTATCCTTAGTGCTTGCTGCATTACTCCGAAGAGTGCATCCAGTTGCTGGACGCGCACGATAACCAATATATCGCATGCATAGCCTATAATGTGATGGCCCTGGCTCGTGGGCAGATAAAGCAGTTCATCCACTACCGAGCATCACAGCAGGGGCGATAAAACATCTCCCTGCGGACATCCCGAGTCAGCGGTTCCACATAAAGTGGTATCACCCATAGTCGTAGTTAGGTTCCTGTTGGCCAACATGTGGCAGGTCCATTCCACGAATGCAATAGGCACACCGTGTGCGATCATGGCCGCCCTGATCATCTCTCCAGATGTGTAGTTAAAGGCTCCTTCAATGTCCTTAAAGGTTCCAATCGCGAGGCCTTTCTGCTTCATCTATCCTTCAATTAGGTGTACTGCTCTGCTTAGAGCTCTCTCAGTCGAGTGATCAGCGTTATCGCGGATATATCTGTCCACGAGTCTTTGCACTATTTTTAGTAGGAAAGATGTCAAGCTAATAGGACGGAAATCCATGGGTTGAGTGTAATCGATCCTGCCTGCTTTCGGAATGAAAACTACTCTCGCACCCTTTCATGCCGTCGGGACATAGCCCAACGTCAGACTAGTTCTAGCAAGTCTCACGATCGGCCCTGTGATGATCTCACCAGCCATCTGTAAGAAGATTGGATATATGCCGCCCGGACCAGGAAACTTAAAAAGACTGAAGGACTTCAGGGCCCACCTGATCCTGGCTGGGGTAGCAATTTCGTTGGGCAGCCGCTGTTTCGGGCCCAAGGGGCCTTGATTGCTTCGGAGGTGTCTCCCCTCTTCTCCTAACTTTGTAAATCCCAGAAAATGTGCCTTGATCAGGAGAGCCAAAGTGCCGAGAATAACATCCAGATTTCGAGAAAGCAGCTTATCCAGACTAGCCACCTATGCTCCTTTCTCGATGACTATGCAAAATTTTGTCCAGCTTTCATGCTTTGCCTTACGTATTGCACTTCCATATTCTGCCCTACAACGGAAAAACATAGTTAAGCGACATTTTTTCGAAAAATGGGTTTTTTATATCAGTGGAATCGTGAGAGTAAGCTTCATCTAACTATCATAGTTAGCATTATAATTTTTAATTATTTATAATGCACAATGAATGTTTAAAATTCCGAATATTGAGCAAACTGACCAAATGCAATATAAAGATGTGTTAAAAGTACTTTGCGATGCTTGAAATTTGTAAGAGAAGGCGAATACATTACGAATTACAAGGGAAGAATATAAGCAAAGTACGTTGCGAATCTTTGGTCTCGTAAAAGGACCGAGCACGATGCTGGGTACAAAATCTAAACTCCACATGTTTTCTTCTTGTGCTGTACGTGAAGTCTCGAGTTCTTAATGTGTCGAGTCCAGCAGAGATGTTCAAGCGAAGAAATACGCAAGCGACATCGGTTAAATTCGGCATGCCATGCATAGCGTTTGCGGATTTCTCTTGTATCGAGGGCCGTACGCTTAATAACTTCACAGCGAAACATTCCGCAAGCGACTTTGCGCATTTCTTAGCTGGGATTTGATTCCAGAAAAATCCACAAGTAGCTTTTTTAATAGAAATTGTTTAAACAATCCATTTTTCTTGTAAAGTCACAAAGAGCTCATGCGTTTTACCAAAAAGGGGTACTTGCATTAAAGAAAATGTGTCCCTATACTAAAGTTCTTAGCGCAAATGGTTCTTCTGGAATATCTCCGTTCATCTCAGAGATCACTTAAATATATTTTTAGTTTGGACGGCAGTATTCATCACCCATGATCATAAATGAGGTCCGTAGTTCCTCCGTTTTTGCAGTACCGGCACCTTTTACCCCTCCCTCTGGTTTCCCTCCGGAGTTCTTTGAGTTTCCCATTCCAACAGTATGTCTCCTCAGCCTTTCGGACTCTTGAAGGTCGACAATTACATTCATAAGTAAGGTATCCACGTCTCTGATTGACCTGCGCACCTCTGAGAGTGCCCTGCTTAGTTCCGTGAAAAAATGATCTCAATCCGTTCTTCTTTGATTTTTGGCCCGTGGGTACAACGGATTCCAACTCGAACTCTATCTGTAAGTGATATGAGAGAGTGGGTTCGTCTGAGACTTTCCACTTCTTGATTTTATCTCTAAAACTACAGGTGCAGAAAGTCATTTCAATGACTTCTTCCCTGGCCGAGTTAAGAAACGTCGGAGTGTTCCCCTTATGAAGAATATCTAAAACAGTGGTGATTAGGTATTCCACTAGATCGTTACCTCTTTGATGTCTGTGCTGCCCCACAAAGTATAGTGGGAGTAAGCATCGCACCCCAGCAGAAGAAGATGATCCCTTACCTTGCAGTATTCCACCAGTCTACGTACCTCAACTGGTGGATTGGTATCGCTTTCATATGGAAAGTAAGCGGATCACATGACTAGCCTTCATATTCCTTTAAGATCCGTCACTATCGCCATCAAATCTCTAGAATATAGCTCAAGCAACAGGGAGACATTAACTTCCTTCGCCTGTATGCAAGCCCTTGGATTGGATGCCTTGGGGTCCCTGTAACAAAAACCAGTTCCCGCAAACCCCTAATGGTATCTCGAACTAACCAGGGTTCCTGGATTAGTGAGATACCTGTGTGCATCACAGCAATGCTCCTTTGCAAAACTGCAGAAGCGCATTTGCTGTGATGCAAGTTAATTTGGGTAATGGTTAGTCCGGGAGCATTCATTTAGGCAATATTAAAGTAAACCTGCCCAAAGTGGTAGAAGGGTCTATTGTTCAGGACCGCAAGAGCTCTGGTCTGAGACTCAGGAATTTGCACAACTAGGAGATGTTTAATTCCTCCCGCTGTGTTCTCTTCCTGAGGCCTATCGTGCCTGACGATCCGCCAGGACTCGGTTTGAAATAAGGGGTTGAATCCCTCCAACCGCCCGAGGACCACAGACGAGTCTTCCAGTTCACCCGGGAACCACGCCGTAGCTCGCACCATTTTTTGGAACCACCACCGTGACCATCGTCAAGGGGTCAGCCCTATGAGCGGCTGTCAATCCAGCCCTCGATGACTTCGTGTTCGTAGGGTGCTGGGCTGCCTTGTCCCCAGGTGCCAAAGCGCCACGGGCGCAATCATTTTACACCCATGGCTTAGGGGGGTGATCGCATTGAGCGAGACACTCAAGGAATATCCGTTCGCTGGCCACCATACCAACGGAGATATGTTTCTTGATCGCTGTGTGGTCCGCTGGTTATTCGTGTGCCGATTCCAAAAACACGAAGTTGGTCCGGGAGGAACCTAAACCCAGGGATCCAGAAGGTTCGTGTTAGCTAGGCTCTTTCACCTTTCTATCATACTACAATGATGCATACTAGGAGAGCGCGTTTATAGGGATCCTCTTTAAATCACCCAAGAGAGCACGTGTATAGGGGTTCTTTCATCCAGATCCATACGCATGCAGGCCGAGGTCTGTTCGACGCCTATGTTTGTACCCTATTCTTGTAATAAAATTCTTCGAAATTTTATTATGATATTATAAAATCTCTTTAAATCCTGTAAAATTTCATAAAATATGATAATATTCCTTGAAATTCCCTGAAATAATTGATGTTAAATGAAATCCTTGAAAGATCCTGGAAAATTCATTAAAATACCTTTTTGAGTGCCTTATAATCCTTCGAAATTACTGAAATCCTCGGAAATCTAATAAATTCCCGTGAAACCCGTTGAAATTCCTTAGAAATCCTGTCAAATGTTTGGACATTCTCTCAAGCCCCTAGAAATTTGTGCAGATAGCTCAGCCGGATAAACTTAAAAAATGTTGAATGTTGAAAATTCTTTGAAGTTTCAGTAAAATATTATAAAATCCCGTGAAATTGAATTAAATTTTAGACATTTCTTAAAATTTTGCAATTTTCTTGAAATTTCCTTGGACCCCTTTAAAATAATCTAAAACATTTCCAATCCTTTGAAATCCCTTGAAGTTTTTTAAAGCTCCTGAAAATTTTGTGGAATCTTTTAAAATACCCTACAATCTTTCAAATCCTTTGTTATCTCTCTAAATTCTTGAAATGTACTGGAGTCCTTTGAAATATTTAAAAAAAAAATTTAATCTCTTTAGTCCCTCAATTGTTGTGAAAAAAATCTTTGAAACTTCATTTAAATATTATAAAATTCCGTGAAATTACATAAAATCATATGATATCACTTGAAATCCCTTGAAATAATTAAATTTCTATGAAATCTTTTGGGATACTGTAAAATTCATTATAATATCTTTATGGGAGCCTTTAAAATCTTTAAAAAATACTGAAATCCTAGGAAGTCATAAAAATGCCCGTGGGATCAGTTGAAAATTGTTAAAAATCCTTTAAAATATTTGAAAATCTTCTAAGTTACCTGGAGATATTTTAAAATATTTTAGCTTAACCTGAAAAACTTAAAAAATATTAAAGGCTTTATCAGGTAGTAGTAATTTTTAAATAGAATTTTTATAATAGAATTTATATAGAATTTATATAGAATTTTTAAATAGAATTTTTAAAATTGTGAAGCAAAAACTTTTTTGTAGGTAGTTTTTACAGAATGTTAAAGAAATCAAAATACTAATCCAATTATACTGATATGAAGTCTTTATGGCTTTATTACAATTATTTGTTGTAAAATTACTAAACGTTAACTTATTATTTTTTGGATATATAGATTTTCTATAAAGTTGATTTGTTAAAAATATTTATTGCATAACACTATCAATATAACCCCTCTCATGTAACAGCTCGTAACATTTAATCTAACCCGCTGCCCCAAAACAGTTGTGACGTAATTTGTGGATGGACCCTAAATTTTAACACATTTCTTCATTTGTAGATGATGATGGAAATGTCAGTACAAAATTATGTCGATTATAAATACAATATGGTAGCGTCGATTCACCGAGTCGCCACGTGCGTTGGATATGAAGGAGCTGCACATATATTGCGGAAAGATGTTCATCTCGCTGTAAGCCATTTAATTCCCCACATTGTGAAAACACCGAAAGCGATTTCTTTGCTTCAAGATATCGCTGAACCAAATCGAGTGGAGAAAAAGGAGTTGCTAAAAGATCACTTTCAGGTATTTAATTTTAATTGAAGAATTTAACTTTTTTAGAAATTTCATGTTTTAAACTCTAGCTTATTGTTTTTGAGTTTACAGACTAGTTTCTATATCTCCTCTGTTTATCCTGTCATAAAAAAACAGTGATTTTAGGGGAAAAATAACATCTGATGATATCATTTCAAATAAAAAATATTTTTAAAGACAAAATTTTAAAGTTTACAAAAAAAATTGTGTTAACAATTTTAAAAAATAATCATGATTAAAGACTATTTACTTATTTCCAAATTGGAAATAGAAGAGATATAGGAAATTTTTAAACCGAAATATAACTTTTTTGTTGCAAATTCAACCACTTGGTTAAAAATGCAACGGTTTTTGATTGAGGTTTAATCATTTTTGTTTGAAAATTCAGCTATATAGGTTGAAAATTCAACTATTTTGTTAAAAATTCGTCTTTTTTGGTTTCAACTTCTACTGTTTGGTTAAAAACTGCATTATTTTGTTAAAAATTCAAGAACCTTATAAAAAGTTCGTCTTTGGCTTGGAAATTTAACCATTTGGTTGAAAGTACAATTTTTTAAAATTGATATTTAATAATTTTTGCTTTAGAATTCGGTATGTTGAAAATTTGTCTCTTTCGGTTGAAAGTTAATTCTTTTTGAGGGAAAAGTCTGGTATTATATTTTTAGGTCAGAATTGATCTCTTTTGGTTAAAAAATTTACTATTTGATTGAAAATGTAATTATGTTGTTAAAAATGCAACTATTTTGTTTAAAAAAACTCACCTTTTATGGTCGAAAATTCAAATGTTTTGTTGTACATTCGTTCTTTTTTTATTGATTTTGTTTTTAAATTCTTCGTTCTTAGTTAAAAGGGTTGAAAGTGATTTTTGTTGTTGAAAATTTAATATGCTTTTGAAAAAAGCGTATTCTTGGCTTAAAAATTTTGTTTTTTTTTAGTAAAGTTTAATCATTTTCGTTTTGAAATTCGTTACAAATTCATCATTTCTGCTGGAAAAAACTACAATTATTTTTTCATTTTAATTCGTCTATTTGTTTGTATATTCATTTTTCTTGGTTAAGGTTAAATAATTTTACTTTTATTTGGTTGAAAAATCATTTTTGCAGTTCCTAAACTTCATCTATTCGGTTAAAAATAAACTTCTTTGTTGAAAATTCATTTTTTGGACTTAAAAGAACTTTTTTTCTAAAATATTCAAATTTTTAGCTTGAGAACTCAACTTTATTTTTGAATATTCGTCTTTTTTGGTTTAAAATGCAGCTACTTTGTTGAAAATGCAATATGTTTCAACTTGAAATCTTATGAATTTAAAGGTTTTTATAGTTATTTCAATATGATACCTACTTTAATTTTATTCAAAAGAAATTATTTCCCTATTTTCGTGAAAAATCACCTTTTCCCCCTCTCTTAGAAGCATTTTGGTCTGTGTCAGTCCGATATATCTATCTAAATTAGTTGTATCTAAAATATTTTTTTCATCCAGCACATATGCGCTCATGCCTTTCTGATCGAAGATTCAGATATTGGCGAAAAGTGTTTGAAACTTGTTTCAAAAATCACGGAATGTGATATGCAGTATTTGATGAGCAGATCCTTCGAGGTGAATATAAAATCTGAATTTTATCTGTCGAGACTTCAATCCTAATTATCGAATCTCTAATTTTACTTATCGAATCTAACATATATTTTTAATCGACAGGAAATTTTCAGTGAGTTGTTTCTGCAATTTCACGCACAAACGGAAAAAGTGATTTTCTGTCTCGAAGTAATGTCCAGATTTAACGGACAAGGCCCGGTGCAATTCGAAACAAACAATTTAGAACAAATCGTGAGTAATACAATTTTATCTAAGATCTAAGATATTTCGCTTATCCCACAGATTTCTAAGTGCTTTTTTTTAAATCTTACTTTTTTCCATTCCTAGTTTTCAAATTCTGCTTTTCTCCTTCGTATTTCCGTTTCGAAAAGAATCCTACTTTTATTAGTGATTTTTAATTTCCCTATTATTTTTTTCTTACTTTTATTTTTCCAGACTGCCTATCTCAACCCTTATTTGCACGGAGTGTTAGTCGCTTTGGAAGTGAACATTAGCAAGATGGCAGACGAGTACACTCAGCAATGTGCGATTGCTTCTTTAGCAACACTGATGCGATTCATGGGTCCTGTATACATTACACCTCTTCGCTACAAAATCCTCGCGACATTACGAATGCTTCTGGGATTTACAAGACCTGGATTTAGAAAATTGTCTTATCAAGCATGGGATGCTTTTTTGCGCAAGTAGGTTAAAGCTAATTGTTGTTATTTTCTACCAAATTACTTTAAATGTCAGATGATATCATATAGAAATATTAGATTGAACGAGTTCTTTTTTAAATTATCTTAAATATTCCAATTATATTATTCACTATAAAATCGTTTAGTTAGGAAGGTTCGGATTGGAAATTGTATCTTTCAGCTTTCAATTTTTATTTTCTCTTTTTTCATTTTTGTTTTTTTTATCGGCTTGAATCCCTTTTTCAAATTTTAGTTAAACTTGCAGCATTTAAAAATAAATACGGTTCGATTGAAATATGCAAAAGTATTTGATGATTATTTGATATTAAAATTTTTAATTTCCTAACTTTCAAAATTGAATAATTTCAGTTCGAAACTTGCTAAATTAGAATTAGATGGTTTTAAATCTATATGTAACAGTCCGCGAAGAAAGTGGCCTAATGCGGAAAAAACCGATTTTTAGTATTTCATTCCAATTAATAGCTTTTTATTTGCTCTTTCATAATAAAAAATATTTTTTGTATATCTGAAAAATTCGAATTGATATTAATCTTCAAAGTGAGACCCTCTTATGGAGTTCATGTATTGGAACGGCTCTTCAATCGCTCTTCCTGTAAAATGAAGCCACCGCACATTAGGTCCGTTTCTTCACGGTAAAAGCATGTAAGTCCATCGGGACAAAGTATTCAGGAGAAAGTAAACCTTCTCGAAAATCGAATTCTAAAAATAAAATAAAAAATGAGAAAGTTTATTTGTGATTTTACGGAACTTTAAAGATATCATCAAACCAAATTTTTTGGAGAAGTTAATATTTTTCGAAATACAGGGCGTCAAAAATCGATTGTTGTCCGAACCGTGTAAGTTCATGGCATTTTTTTAATTCCAGCTCACATAAAACATATGCGTAAAACATTATAAACGCATTACGAGAGAAGTAGAAGGTTGTAAAGTACCGTGTTATTTTGACACAAAATATTTAGTTTATTTGTATTTTGTGACTATTTAGTACAATTAAGCCCACAAGTCCTTCTTTTTTTTCAAACTTAATCCATATCCTGTTTAATTGTCCGGTTTCCGGTTTTAAGAAACCACTTCGGGTTCAAGTTTGAATATATCCTTCCACCACAATATCCGCTAGAATTTAGAGAATTTTCAAGCCAGTAAAACGTGTTTTCAAAAAATGGCACGTACATAGTTATACCATAACACCCTTCCATTGTTATTTGAACCCATCTAGATTTAACCAATTAATTTCAAATTGAAAGCACTGTATAATTTTCTTAATTTTAATCCTTTCAAATTTAATCATTGATCTTGAAATCTGGTGTAAAAGTCTTGATTTTGAAGCCCGACCTTTTATATCTTTTGAATTTTTTTGAATCTTTGTGTTTGTAAAGTTTTTGAAATCTGGAACTCGAAATTCGAGTGGTAAAAATTTGAATAAACTGTATTTTATATTCTTTCCAATTAAAATCCTTTCATATGTAATTTTCAAGTGCAACTTTTGAGTTAGCGACTTTTAATATTTGAGCGATTATACATTCACTACAATCAAAGTCCAATAGGCTAAGATTGAAATTTTTTGAAAGTAGAAAATTTCAGTTTTTAAAAGCGCTTCAAGTTTTGAAATTTTTAGTTGAAGCAGAAAAAACTATCTGGTTTAAAATTAAACCTCAAATTATAAATTTAGTATTTCTGAAGGTTTAAATTTGAAAAATTAAATAACTAGGAGTAAATTCTGAAACCCTATTCTTTCTAAAATTGAAATAATGTATCTTATTTTTAGCACCTTGACAGAAGACCTGGGACCATTGCTACCGACAATTTTTTCTTCAGTTGTGCCGTTATTAGAAAGCTACCCGAAAGAAACGAACGAAATGCTGGAATATTTGATTGTCAAAAATGAGGAAGCCTTCTCACCTTACATTCCTGAGTTGTTTTTTATTGAAGATCTCAATGTTTCCATAAATATCTCGAGTATCGTGACCAACTGCATTAGGCGAAGAAAGCCAGAATGCGTTAAAGAAGAGCTAAGTTTGTGGCTGAAACGCATAGGACACGAAACGGATAACGTTCGACTGAGAGCCTTAATCCACTTAAAAAAGTTTCTCGCGAAGCACCGAAGCGAACTTAACGAACTAATTCTAAGCAACGCGAGTGTTCATCCCTTGATTCTTGAGCTTTTGGACGCACTCATGGCTGGTTGTAGGGATAAGGATGAGGCAATTCAATTAGCTTACGGAGAATGTCTCGGAGAACTCGGAGCTGTGGAGCCCAGTCTTCTACCACGAAGAATTGTTTCAAGAGATGATAAGAAGTTCATTTCAGATACAAATGAAGAGTTTGCTTGCGAGGCGCTTATAGAACTCGCAAGAGGATTTCAGATGCAAAAAAGCACACAGGACACAGGCTGTTTTTCTCTAGCGATACAGGAAATACTGAAGGCTTATGAGATTTCACCAAAAAGCTCAAAGAGTTGTTATTGGGAGAGTATGCCCTTCACGATTCAGGAGATGATTTTTCCCTTTTTGAGTTCTCGCTACATGATCCAGATTCTGGAAACTCAGAATGAGTATCCTCATCCGATTTACGGGTGCGTTTTCGATTCTCAAGAATATTTCGAGTCTTGGACTTGTAAATAAAATTATTAGTCACTAAATTTAAAAATATTTTTCAATTTTCAGGACTGACATGGGAACGACTTTTGAAAACTGGGCTTATAATTGGGTAATGAGCATGTCGCGAAGCGTTGAAAATCCTACGCTTAAAAAAATTTTGACGACTTCGACACCGGCTTTTAAACGCGACGTGCGAACAGTCGTATTCTTCATTCCTCATATTGCAGGCAAGTTTCTTTATTGACTAAATTCAATTTTTGACTATTTCTTTTTAAAAGTCTTAACAAAGCTTGAATTCGACAATTTTCGTTTTTAGTCTAAATTTTGATTGATTTAATTCGAAACGTTGAATATTCGATAATGCTTTTTTTAAATGGCTTTTATTTTATTTTTCAAAAATGGAATTAGGATCTGAAGTCTTTTGAGCGCCACTGTCGCGAACTCATGAATCCAGGTAGCATTTTTAAGTTACATTTTAAAGTGGGCGCAAAAAGAATTTTAGCATTGTTTTTTACTAGTTTAAAACAATAAGTGAATGCAGAAAATAAACATTTATCGAAAACTAGTATTGGATATAGACTTTTCATCGTACGTATTCAGTGAAAAAGCACTTTTCCTGTTAAAACTGTTTTTGTCAAGAAAATAATTATTTTACCATGTCATATAACACACCATACGCTAAAATGAAGTTTAGTTAATGCATATAGCAAAATATTTGGTTCAAAATATGAAAAAATATTAATTATAGACGATTAGAAATAGAATACGAAGTCTAAACAAAGTTTTAACTTATAATTTTTTTGTATAAGTTAATTAAAGCTTATAATGTGTTGAAAAATATATAGCATACTTAAATAATTATTTTTTTGAGAAAAACATTTTTAATATAAAACGCGTTTTTTTTGCTCTGTATACGATGAAAATTCCACATGTAAAACTTAGTTTCCGATTAATCTTAATTGTTTTAAGCACAAATTAAAGTGCATCTTAAAAATCCTACCTGGTTTCCCGAGTTTACATTTTGGCCGTATTGAAAAAATAGATGGCGTATTGCAGCGTAGTGGATCCCAATACCTATATACAATATTTTTTGTTTTAATATTTAAATTTCTGAAAAAAGTATCAATTCTAAATAGAGATCTTATAATGGTTCAAGAATTTCTAATTCCAAATGTTCAAAATTGAATAGTTTTAGATCGAAACTTGATAAATTAGATACTTAAAAATCTACGTATGTCGTTTGAAATTTAACAATTGTAATAGAAACTTTCTAGGTTTAAGACATTTATTTCGAACTGAGAACATCAATAGGTAGTTGAAATTTGTATAATTTGAGTAATTGCAAATCCATTAATATATCATTGAAACCCTTAATTTAGTAGTGAAATAATGTTAAGTTTAATATCTTCAATGTGGAAAAAATTGAATTTGTAAGATTTTTAAATCTAACCAATATTAAATAATTTTAGTTTGAAGCATTCAAAATTGTTGAATCAAAAATTAAAATGTTTGCAGAATAAGAAATTAAAGTCTATTAATACTTGAAGTATTATTATTCTAGAAGGACAAAAATAGAATAATTTTAGTCAGATTACAATTTATGTCGACGATAAAAATGGTGCATGCCATGCCAATGAAGATCGATTTCAGTTTAATACTTTATAAGTTCCCCAAAATTATAAACTTTGATTTGAAATTATAAGTAACGATTTTAAATATAAAGCATTGAAATTCGCAAATAAAAAATGTTTTGGTTTGAATGTAAGTCGTTCGAGATTGTACAATTTAAAACTTAAATATGAATTATTATGAATTTACAACATTCGAAAACATATAGGTTAAGATTGAAATTTCAGGAATTATAAACTTTCGATTCAAAAGCACTTTAATTTCCGCGATGTTAAATTAAAGCATAAAAATCCGTTTAAAAATTTAAATACCTACATGGATTGTGAAATTAACATAATTGAAAATGAATGCATTTTAGATTGAAAATCATTTGAAATGAGACAATTTTAAATTTAGATCGCACAATTTCGTACAGCATAGTTTAGACGTATGTTCAACGCACCCAATTTACCGTATAAGAAGTCTTTAATTTAAAAAATCATTTAATTATAGCATGCACACTACGTAAACACTAAACATGCACTATATTTTTTAAACTAATTATTATTAACTTTATATTCCATAAAATGTGAATACAGTGCCTCTTAATAAATTATCAATTGAGTAAAAAAATCTACTAACCTTTCCAAAAAAAAACGCGAAACGCCACTACCGTTCAAAGTGTATGCTTTACCGAAGCCGCTAACGGAATATACGGCACCAGGATATTTCAAACTTTTTTTCGTGAATAGATAAGTTATTTGCATCAATTATCTTAGGAGATAAAATAGTGAGAAGAATACCCCTGGGTCTGTCAGACCCATGTGGGGCGTTCTATGGTTAACAACGCAATTATTTAATTTTCAGCACACATAGTGGCGAACGGATCAGAATCACAATGGACGAAAATTTCCGAGGAAATGTTGGCTGTCATAACAGGCAACGAGCAATCCACAAAAGATCCAGAGTTGATGAACAATCGACCCTTGCGAGTCTTCAATGCAGAATCATCAAGTACCAGAGTTTCGGATGAAGCAAAACGCGTGAGATGTTCCCAAGTCGTCTTCCTGACACTCGAGCATCTTCAGAGGTGGCTCCGAGAGCGTCGCCTAGAGAGAGACAAGAAATACGTGTCGATTCAGAACTTTTGTGGTAAACTTAATGGTCTCGTTCTCGCTCAAGGCTGCTACAAATCTTACGAATATCACCGTGCTCTTATGTACTTGGAAGAACACATGGCTCTAAAAAAAGACGCTCTCTCCGTCAAAGAAGAACGCGATCTACTCGCTAAAATATACCTACAGCTTGAAGAGCCAGATGGTGTCTCGGGTGTCCTAGCATCTCAAAATCAGTGTCCAACTCTTCAACAATTAGTTTTGGCTCACGAGGTGAGAGGAGAATTCCAAGATGCTGCGACCTGTTACGAGAAAATTGTCGAGAAAAAAGTGCCGGAACCGAAATATCTGCAGGGTATGATTCAGTGTTATCTGAGTCTTAATCAGCCTTTTACTGCCATGAGTATTACGAAAGGAGTTCTTGAAAGTAGACCCGAATTGGAGCCACTGATGGTTGAACAAGAATGCTTGTGGAGGCTCGCACACTTTGGAGAATTAGACGAGACTGAGAACTTGAAGCATAGTTTTTTGGAAGACCTTAAAAATAGCGTCCAGCCTAATTTGATTTCTGTAAAGAAGAGGATTTTATCTTTACTAGCAGCAGCATCTCATCCTGGTGCTTACGAGCACAGTTATTCCCACATAATGAAGTTGCATATACTCAATGAATTTGAAAAAGCGACGGAAAAGATTTTGGAAAACGTGGAAAATGTGCCGAGTATATTTGAAGAGTGGGATAAACGATTTCAGTTGGTGAAGGCATCCACAGGTGTCGAATTTGTTTTGAGTATGCGAAGGGCTACTTTAGATTTGGCACTGCGATACCAGCTGGAAAACCACAATACCGAGAATTCTGTTTTAAAGGAGGAAATCGGAAAAATTTGGTTGAAGAGTTCTAAGATTGCTAGGAAAGCTGGATTATACCAGCAAGCTTATATGCACGTTCTTTCTGCGGAAGAAATGTGTCGACCTCAGGAAGTTGAAATAGAGAAGGCTCAATTGTATTGGCAAAAAGGAAATCAGGAGTATGCATTTGCAACTCTAAAGCGGTGTTTCGATCAACATTTTAAATCAGCGGATACGTATAAGAAAACACCACCAGATGAATTTACTGAGGAAAGGAAGCAGTGTGCTAAAGTAAGTCGTTATTTATTTATTTTCTACCCGATAATTTTTGCGTTCTTAGATTTAGTAGTAAAACTGTCTTTCTCAAAGTCTACATTTTTAATTTCTTGAATATGGAACATTTAGAATGCTTAGTTATAGCCTGGACGCGAGTCCCCTTTTCACTTTTTGAAGAATTTAAATTTCAGTACGATTAAGAAGCGTCAATTATGACAAGAAAATACTTAAATAACTGAATTAATTACCAAGTAAAAAATTTTAGTGCTGTTACTCAATAATATTGCAAGAGGAAAATATTTATTTTACCGGGAGAAAAGTTGAATGTATACAGTTTTTCTTTGTTTTAAAGCAATAGGTGCTGTTTGCTAAAATCACAAAATCTACCCAGTTTCTAAATAATATTAAAAAAGTATAGGTTAATTTAAAAATCTATATAATTCTTTATTGATTTAAAATCTTTAAACAAATTGTATTAAAAGAAGATTAAAAAACATGTATTTTCAATTATTTCCGAGTAATATAAACCTGTTCTCTTAAAATGTACAATTAAAGAGTAACGGCATTAACATTTTTTAAAGTGATAATTAAGTTTTCTTTGGACTAAACCGCTCAGTCCTTCTTAAAAATTAAAAAACTCTTTGGTTTGAAATTTCAATTCCTCAAATTATTATTACGATGTGTGATTTTGACACCAAGAAAATAGTTAAAAATTTTGTTATTCATAACGTTCATAATTGAATAATTTGAGATCGAAACGTGATAAATTAAATCATTTTAAATCTATAGGATTTGAAATAATATTTTTATTTTAACTTGTATACAAATTTTACAATGTATTTAAAAATCAAAGCATTAATATTGGAAATGATCGTGAATAATTCATATCCTTGTAAAATTGAAGAAATGTGACTTTAAACTTTATTTTAAAATAAATTTCCAATTGAAATCCTTCATAATTAAAAATTTTTAAATAGAAGATGCAACTCAGTTAATAATTTCAGTTCGATACTTCATAAGTTCAACAATGTTAGACAAGTAGTAGGTGAAATTGAATCATTAAAAATAGTAAAATTGTATTTAAAAAGGGAAGAAACAGTTTTAAATACAAATCTTTTAAATTAAAAGAGTTTTTTTACAGGAAAATTCAACATTGTTTGGTTCGAATTCAGTGATTACCTTTAAATCCGTCGAATTTTGAGTAACCTGAATGTCAAGCTGTTTAATTTTAATAGCGTTTACTTTAGAATTGTACAGTTTTAAATGTTTTTTATTTGAAGATTCATTTTTGAAGCTTTAATTTTGTGCAGTATTGAAAGTTTAAGTGGGAAGTTGTCAACTATTGAATGCGTCAAGTTTAGAATTGCTTCGCATTAGATTGTTAAATTTAACCATTATTTTGTTAATGCTTTGAATGATTCATTGTTTAACCGTAAAGGTTTAAAATCGGTAAAACCCCGGGAATGATTTTCTAAAGACTATTGTGGCTGCCTGAAAGAAGTTACTCTTCTATATAGTTTTACCATATTATGTAAAACATTTTGTTTTTAGGCAAAACTCTTGTTTGCGAAATATAATCACGAGACCTTGAATGTGGATGCGCGCACGAATATAGTAAATTTCAAAGAAGCAGTTGAAGTGTGGCGATGTTGGGAAAAAAGTTACGTTGCCATTGCCCAGTATTACGAGTCTTTGGTTGATGCAATGTCAGATGATGAAAAGGACCGTGTAGGACGGTAATGAAGTTGATTTAAAATATAAAAATATTTTAAATTTTAGATATAGAACATAATTTATTTGGGTTATTCCAAAGATATTTTCAATTTTAACCCAGATTGCAGGCGGTTATCAATATCTCACGGTTTAAAATCTTTTTTTATTCTTCCAGGGACATGCAAGTACACATGATAAACTATTACGGAAAATCCTTAATTTATGGCTGCAAATACGTCCATCAATCAATGCCAAAACTTTTGACCATTTTTTTGGAATTCGCTTCCCGCACCCAACAATGTACGAAGGCTGGTACTGTGGACAAACTTCAAACTGAAGGTTTATCAAAAATGACTAAAATGATCGGTATTTATCGCAATTTTTGAAGAATTATTTTGTTTTTTGTCGGATTACATAATAAAAATTATAATTTCTTTTTTGAATTTATAATTGCAGAAATATTTATGGATACACTACCGACTTTTACGTGGCTCACAACATTTAGCCAACTCGTCTCCAGAATTTGCCATCCGTCTAAGGAAGTTCAAGTAACGTTGAGGACAATTATCGTGAAATTAATCGTTGCTCATCCACAACATTGTCTTTGGATGATGGCTTCGGTTGACAATGTAAGAATTTTTGTTTTTTATTTGACTTATTTCCTACTTTTTTCTATCAAACTTAAAAATTTTTACCCTTCAGTTTTAAAAGCCAAGTTTTAAAACTGTTTAATCTTGAAGGCTCGAATCAATGAACTGGTTTACCTTTTTTCTATTTAATTTTATAATATTATCATATAACTTAGGATTAACTTTCCGGAATATTAATATTCATTTCCTTAATTTATAAAATTTTATTTATTAGTCTGCTTACCCAATGCGTAAAACACGCTGTGAGGAAATATTAAGTCACGAAAAAATGAGGACCCCCGAAATGAGAAAGCTCGTGAATGATTTTCGTGACCTGTGGGCAAGACTCATTGAGCTTTCGAACAATGATGTACCTCAGGTAATTTATCGACTTATTTACTTCAAATTTTGAAAATTTATTACAGCAAAATTACGAAAATATATTTGAATAATTCTTGCACCAATAAACAACTTCTTATTCGAATTTAATATGATGAAAATAAATCTCAGCTCGGCTGAAATTAGCAGTTTTATATTTTTAATTACAGACTATATCCACCACGACCGTTTCTATATTATCAAAAAAATTGCCAGATCTTTTAAGAAATCCAAGATTCAGTGCGATAATGATGCCAACTTCAAAATTCAGGAAACTTCATCTTCCATTGAAAGGAGAGTCGCTAAAAAACCACGAGCCTTTTTCAAGGTGGAAACCCCCATTTTTTAAATTTGTGTTAAAAAAACATTTAAAAAAAGATATACATATCTATTTCTCATCTTAGAATCTAGTAATCTGATCGATATTTTTTGTTCATTTATAGACACTGGGTTCAAATAGTAGGAATTGCAGAGAAAGTAACTTTAATGCCATCGCTTCAACGACCAAGAAGAATAACATTGAAAGGATCGGATGGAAATAATTACCTTTTCATGTGCAAACCAAAAGATGATCTTCGGAGAGATTTCCGTTTGATGGAGTTCAACGATATTGTAAACAAGTACCTCCAAAAAGATCCAGAATCGAGACAGAGAAGACTTTATATTAGGACTTATGTATGTATTATAATTTCTTTATTGCCCTTTTAGATATTTATTATTTAAATATTTTTAAATTTAAATTAATATTAATTATATCAAGGTTTTTAGGCTACTATCCCATCTCTTGCTTCCCACCCTTTTTTCCAATAATTTCCCCTAATTCCACTCCTAACATTTGTCCTCACTTCCTCCTATTCTCCTCTCCCTTTTCAGGGGGAGGGGGGTCATGACACCCTTAAAATGAATAATTTCATATTTAAATAATACAGCACTAATTTGTTAGTAATTTCAATTTTAAAGCATTGAAAATGAATATTCTTGAAATACAAAGTGGATGTAAATTGTCAACTTCTCTCATTTGACATCTTTTTAAATCTCGGTTACAGTGAAAATAATTGATATAACTGACTAAAAAATATATAATCTTGCGTAAGAAGTGGGAGGGGTGGCAACAAAATCTAAAATTTCAAAATCATCCTTAAGTAATTAATGGACTTTCCCTTATCAGGAGGAGACTCAAAAACAGGAACTCGCCAAAGGACAATAACTTTAATTACTATCAAAATTGTTTGTGAAGGAATTTTCGAAACTGTTTAGAATTTTATTAAGGGATTATTTAGTATTTGTAGTTTTTGTACAGTTACACGAATAATATAAATAACAAATTAAACATCAATTTGATTTAAAATTAGAATTTTCGATTATTTTTTCCATTTTTTTACAGAGCGTAGTACCGTTAAATGAAGAATGTGGTTTGATAGAATGGGTACCAAATCTAGTCGGTCTTCGTCCTATTATTATGAATCTTTACAAAGAAAAGAAGATCACAGTTTCAACTAAAGATCTGAGAATTCACCTCGTGAGTAAGTAACATCTCAAAATCGACTTCTGTATATACATATTTTTACTAATTACATTCTAAGACAAAATATTTGTTCTCGAAACTTTTATTTTAATCTTAATTCCCACTTTTTCTTTTTTAGAACCTAAAGAAAAACTTGAGCTAAAAAGAAAGGTATATCTGGAGAATTTGTTACCACTCCATCCACCAGTTTTAAGCGAATGGTTTCGACTATCTTTTCCAGATCCATATGGATGGTAAGTTCAAAGTTTTATCTTAAATATAATAAATCTTTGACAATTTTTTAATTGAATTGCTTCAGGAATCTTGAACTTTGTTTCGAGAATCTTAATATTAATTTTTTATCAAAATACAGGTATGAGGCTCGTACAGCTTACATCAGAACAACAGCAGTAATGTCGATGGTAGGATACATTTTAGGACTCGGAGATCGTCACGGAGAAAACATTTTATTCGATTCAAAATCCGGCGACTGTGTTCACGTCGACTTCAACTGTTTATTCAATCGGGTATTTATTTTTGTCACGATCTATTTAATTAATTAGAACAAAAAATTCTTAATTATCAATTGTAGAAAATATTTTTTTTATAAATGAATAACTAATCAATTATGATCCAAGGAACTTTTGAGAAGACATGAAAAGCTGATGACGAAAAGAAATTAAATACAGCGACATTTTCATTCAAGTTTAATTAAATGTTTTCGTTTAAATTTAAAATGAATGAATGAAATAGAGTCATTCGTGGCATGTACTTTGAAAAATACTAGTAAAATAGTTAAAATTACTTCTTTAATCGTATAAGTTACATGAGGCAGAAAATGAAAAAAACTTCAAATTTCGATTTTCAATAAATTGGAATAACTCTAGAAATAATGAACGTGGGGTCAAGCATAGTTTAAAAAAGTCGAAAAATTAAAAATAATTGCTCTTGCCGCATGATTTGAAAGAATCAAAGCAATAATTTTGTTTGAAAATTACTAACATTTATTAAAATATAATGATTAATAAAATGTAAGTAATTACGCATTTTTGGAATTTTGCAAGTTTTTTCTCCAATTTTGACCCTAGAGCAGACTGATAGGGGAAAAGTTCCCTCATTTTTCTAGTAATTTATGAAAATACTATAAAAATGAACTTAACAACATGAAAAATCCTAATAATTTCCAGAGTTATTCTACTTTTTCGAAGGCAGAATTTTACGCTTTTTGCTATGTATCTTTTTACAAAATAGACATTATGCTTTCAACTTGGATTTATTAGAAGCATAATTGTATTGCCTTTCATAGTATCACCCATAAAAAGATTTTAATCTTAATATTTAACAAAATGAATGAATGAATGCCCAAAAAACAGGCGTTTACATCATTTCCGCCGTTAGTGTAGATCAAACGATAATACGTATAGAAAAATACATACAAAATTAATAAACTTGAATTTTCTTTTTTCTTGCATATTTGCACACACACACATATATATATATATATAAATTTTTAACCCATTCAATTATTTAGAGTGCATATCCACAAATATTGAACATAACAGTATTGTAAAGTAATTCAATGAAATTATTGGGCATTTAATGTCGCTATTTTTAATTTCAAAAAGATTTTATTGTGTAAATTCTAAGCCTAATTTTTAGAATTATTATTTTCTTAACCCTCATACCAGGGTTACTACGGAATTCTGATGTCCAAATTCCAGGTCTTTTATAGGGTATTTCGAATGTAATTTAGAAGAAATTCTAAATCTTATGCTGAAAGTTCCATTTCAGAAAATTAGAGAAAAATAGAGGAAGAAAAATATCATAATCAAGAATAATTGCATCAAATAAAACTAATTAATCTGTTATTTGAAATATTTCCAAAGATTAAGAACATTTTTGAAAATTAATTCCTACTTTACTAGTTCCAATAAAATAAATAAATTTCCTCCAAACTTGATGAATTTTATTTTGAAGTGTTTTTAAATCCCAGGAGTTTCTAAATACTATGAATTATTTAAAAATAAATTAGCTTCCAATTTTACGGATGCCCATGTTTTAATTAAAACTTCTTTCATGAAAGGACATCTGAAATATTTCTATCTGAAATTTGAAACACATCAGTTGCTTGAATAAACATTTTTCCCCCTAATTTGACGGGTTTTCCACTTTGAGTTAATTTCTAGTTACTAGTTTTTTTTGTAAACTTATCTTGTAAAGTTGAAAAATTTCCATTTTCTGTTCCGTTTAATTCAAATGTAAAAGATTCGAGTTCAGAAAACTAAACTAGAATCCTTTATATTTGAATTCTTATTAATTAAGAAAGGTGTGAGATTTGAACTGTTTTCAAAATAGAAAACTTTGAAATTTTTGATAATAATGAAGTATGAATACTTTTATTTAGTATTCTTTATTCTTGAAACCACTTACTTTCAAATATTGTTAAATTTTGAATTTATTAACTTTTGTATTGGTCAATTCTAAGCTTTTTAATTTTGGATTTTGTAGCTTAGAAAATAATAAACAGATGAATTTAAAATACTTTGCATGAATTTTTCTGTTCTATTATTTTAGCCAATCTGCAAAGAAGTTCGAACATATTTTTGAACGGAAAGAGAATAAAGTGGCATTGTAATATTTTTTTCGTAAGTAGTGATATTCAGGATCACCGGCAAATAACCTGAAAATGTCAGTGAATTTATTTTTTGACCAGGAATTTTACACATATTCGGAGGAGAAAATCTGGACAGCTTTGATTTCAACCGATTTTTAAATAATTAGTTAAATTGTTATCTTTTTTCAATTATGATATCATTCAGTTTAGATTTTTAATTTTAAGCGTACATTTTAATTTAAAGAATTTTAAAATGCAGTTTTAAAGGCTTAAACAGTCTTAGTAGTTAAAAAAACTGTAAGCGCCCGATTCAAACTTTACAAACTATTCTCAATTTTAAAATGACTTAAAAATAATTTATTCGTAATAAAAGGTTTTTCTTAAATTTGAAATATTATTTCAGTCTAAAATATTCCATATTTAAATAATTTAATTAAAAAAATTTTAATCAAGAAAGAGAGCAATTACATATTATTTAGAAATCTGACTGTTTATTTAAAATCGGTAATTATAATTTTAATATTCAAAACTAAACTTTGAAGGTTACAATTTTAATTGTTTTATTAAAAAAAAGTAATTTGTTAGTCCAACTGCTAAATTTTTCATGCATAAATAACAATTAAATACCTGTTATTCTTAGAAAAGGTTCAACTATGTTGAAGAGATATTTAGAAGTTTAAAAAAAAGAAAGATTTTTTTTCAAAATAAATTAAAAATTTTTGGACGATTTCAAATAATTAAAATCGAGAAAATCCGGAATTTCCTACCCAAATTTTGGTGAAAATAGCCTACGGCTTAATTCAAAACCGAATATAGATTTTGGAAGATTTCGAAAAAAAAATTAAGAAGCTTTTTAAGAATTTTTAAAGGCTGCAGAAGAATAAAAAACATTTTCAGGGAAAATTGAAAATGATTTTTTATTTTTAAACATTAATTTTAAGTGAATAGTTCCAAACATTGAAAAAGATTTACAAAGTTATCAAAAATAAATGTAAAGAAGATTTTAAGGATATTTTTTGTTATTTAGCAGTATTAAAAAAATTTCTAAGCAAATTTTTTAGAAAAAATTCGAACCATTTTTAAATATGTTTAAAGCATTGAAAATGATAACATGAATTTTAGTGTTTGACAATTTAACTGCATTTCCTTTTAAATTGTTAAGTTCAAAAGAGTTAATAATTTACATTTTGTAAGTGTAAATTATTGAGCAATTAAATTCAAAATGCTTGAATTAAAAAACTTTTAAACTTCAGTTTAAAAATGTTCTATTCAAGAGTTCCACTTTCAGAGCTTTAATTTTCAGCTCAGTTTTTACGACTTCAAATGGACGAATTTTCGACTTTAGAGTTCGATGTTTTAAATTTCATTGACCGTGAAAAATGTTTGCGAACTGGGAAAAAACCGGGAATTTTGTTTCTCTGTTTAAAACATCTATCCTGGATATTGTTACAAAAACTATTAAATATTGTTTATAGTGGCGTGAGTCCGAGCCCTGCTAATTAAATTCCAATTTTGACCGTTTTTACCCTACGATTTGAAGAAAATGAAATAGTATTCTAATATTTATACATTGATTTTCAGGGTGAGTCTTTTGAGTATCCAGAACGAGTTCCTTTCCGATTAACCCACAACATGGTGGAAGCGATGGGACCTTTGAAGTACGAAGGGCCTTTCAGACGCTCTTGCGAAGTTACAATGAGAGTCTTGAGAGAACAGACCACGACTCTCATCAGTGTTTTGACTCCGTTTGTCTACGATCCTCTCGTCAGTTGGTGCGAAAAATCAAGTACTTCTTCGAAACCAAAATACCGGGAGCCCGACGAGAAGACGAACGAAAAGGCTGTTTTGCAAATAGGAGACATCAAACAACGTCTTAAGGGCATCGTGAGATCCGTAGGAGACAAAAAAGAGAAAAAAGTGCAGAGTATGGAGCTGTACCTCAGAGTTGAAGGACAAACAAATCTCCTCATTCTGGAGGCTACCAGCGTCGACAATCTTTGCCAGATGTATGTCGGCTGGGGACCATTCTTGTAAATTTCGTTAAACAATCAAAATTCAACACTAATCGATTGCAAATTGCTGTATTTATAATTACATAGTAATAAACATTTTACACTTTTTATAAATAATACTAGATACTTAGTCAATCGTCACTAGTCGAAGTTCATACAAAAATTATTCCGACGCCGAATTTAGTCTGTACATTACGGCAAAATTACATCCAATCGTCAGAGAAAAACGTATTTGACGAATTTGTCACAACTGTAATTAACAGATCCACGTCAAAAGGAATTCGAAGATCGGGCATTATATAAAAATCGAAATATGCAGAATAAGAAGTTCCAAATGCGGAAAAGTGTTTGGCATTTAAGGGCACTTTCGTTCGACTTGGCTCTTCCCGCTTTCTTCGTACTCTTGACTTGAGAGCCACATCTGCTGGAATGTGCCAATAGATGCCAAAATCGATCCACCGATCCAGGCACCGAATCTCCTTTCGGCACAGCCGTTGGCACTAATTAATTTCAGCCGCATGCTCGAAGGTATCCTCATCGAAAGATCTCGATTTAGACGCTCAGGGAAGCCCTGGATGAAGGAATTTCCACCAGTGACAACGACACTCCCGTAGAGAGCCGGTCTCACATCAACGTCGCACATTCCGACGCTAGTCGTGACAATATGGCCAACTCCAAGCATTGTGTTTCCCACCATTCCTCCTCGCATTTGCACCATGCTCGGATCGAAAAGAGCCTCTGGTATTCGAAATCTCTCGCTCCCAAAGTCCTGCAATGCAAAAAAGAAGAACATAATTATTCTGGTGTATCATATATGCAATAAAATATTTAATTTTTTTACTTGTTTTATAAACAAATTAATGCGTGAAAATAGAGCGGAGAACATTTACCTGGCGATAGCCGGTCGGGAACTCATACTGGACAGCTGGAACGGTAGAGACAATTTTTTCGTCATAGGGTGTTTCAGAGACTTGAAGGCAGGTTGCCTGGAAATCCTGAATAAGTTTCTTGACCATGTAGTTGTGCCAGGACTTGGTAACCTCAGGCAAGTTTTTCTTCTTCACCCATCTTGGTTTATCGTGATCTTTCACGACTTCTTTACTACCGACCATGTAAGCAGGCGATAAGTCAATGTCCTGGTCCTGTTAAAAATAAAAATACAAAAGATTATATAGGTATATAGTATATACACCCATTTTATTAGGTGAATTAGTTTCTCGAATTTCCAAAATTTTCTCTCAATTGAGAGATCCAAAAATTCAGCGAATAAAAGATCAAGAACAGGGCCACGGATTTATCACGCTATTGATACTATTTTACTTTTTTTAGCGATTACACATTTGGCAACTACTTTGATTTAAAATGCACTAAAGACACTATTTTATCAATCCATATTTAAACAAGAAAATATTTTTATTTTATATAAAAAACAGTTGAAATGCATGAAAAAGGATGATTTTTTTTAACAAAATAGATAAATTCCCAACCAAGACAAAAATTTGTGACTAAAGAAAACAGCTTTCTGCAAAAAAAAAAAAGGAATTTTCAACAAAATAATTAAACTTTCAACCAAACAAGTCGAATTTTCATCAAACGACATAAATGTTCAACTAAATTGTTTGAACTCTAGGACGTGATGTTAGTCCAAACTTTATTTTATTAATTTTAAATTTATATTTTTGTGTTTCTAATTTTTTAACTGAATGGTTGAATTAAAAAAAATTTATTTGATACAAAATAGTTTAATATTGTACCGAAAAGATGAATTTTACAGCTAAAGACCAATTTTTCACAAAATAGTTCAATAGTAAACACAAAAATATGAATTTCAAACAAAAATGTTATTTTTTAACTAAAATGATAAATCTTCAACAAAAAAATTTAAGAAAGTAGTTCAACTTTTAACCAAGGAATTGAATTTTTAAACCGGAAGCATAAATTTTCAACCAAATTTAATAGTTGATAGTTCAACAAAAAAATATTTTAATTTAAGAAAAAAAAAACAGTTAGGGATTTATTTAATAAAAACGAATTTTCAACAAAGTAATTGAATCCTCAAGTAAAACAGATTAGTTTTTTACCAAACAGTTGTATTTTTAAAAAGAACAAATTTATTTTCTACCAGAAAAGATGCATTTTTAACAAAATAAATAAATTTTCAACCAAATAAAATTGTCTACTAAACTGTTGAATTTTCGAGCCAAAAATAAGAATTTTTTACAAAACAGATGAATTTTCAACAAAAAATTTCATATTTCAACTGAAACAGATTGATTTTTATCTAGAAAGAAGTATTTCTAACCAGAAAAATGTGCCCGCTTCTAGGGTAGATTCTCATCACGCGCGGGTACAAAAATATAATAGTAGAATTATCAATCGAACAGAATGAACCACCTTTAACTAAAAGCAGTTAGATTTTCTCATTGGGTTCTATCAATCCATTTTGAATTTAAGTGGAAAAATGAAGAAAAGGGGGAAAACTGTGAAGCGTATGATAAATAAATAAGATTTTTGATTAAGGAATAACATTTGAAATAAGCATTGAAATTCATTTTTAATACTTTACAAATATTAGCTATAAATTTGTCACACTATTTATACTTTTTTTTATCTATGAAGTGAGCCCGAGTTTTACGAGTATTAATTATAATGTAAATTCAAACTATTAATTATTACAGTTTAACCCGATTACTGTATCGGGGGGGGGGGGGGGGGGCCCAAACCCCCCCCCCTTTTAAAAAAGAAAAAGGAGCAAGGCTATTTGTGTTTCCCTAAAGTAAAAAAAAAACAAGTTAAGTAAAAAAGGATTTTTTTAAAAT
>JAAAKG020214750.1:5935-22208 GCA_010014905.2 Druon quercuslanigerum
TAACATATTTTACTGCTTTTTTTTTAATTTCACAAAGACCTCAAGTACTTTTAGGGATCTTAATGACTTCACAAAGATCTCATATTTTAATTATTTCAAATTGTTTACGAAAATTCAAAGTGATTTCAAAAGATTTCACAGAAATTTTAAAAATTGCAAGGATTACAAGGACGACCTATTTTCGCAAAAATTTACGAATTTATTTATTTATAATTCTGCTTTCTTTAAAAATCTTCAGGCAATACAAAATTTAAAGGCACATATTTGCATTTATTACAAATGGTTCTTTCATTAATTTGTTGTAAAAACCGGAGACCCTAAAAAACTCGACTTTTTGACATGGACATTTAAAAAAAAAGTACAAAATTCGTCGGAACAATAAAGAACTGTTTTATTTTTCTGTAATTTTTATTGGTCAAAAAGAGATCATAAAAAAGCGCGGGTAATTCAAAAAATTATCAAAACCCAAACAGAGGAAAGAGATTAAATACACTAAGAAAAATGTTTTCTTTTTACAATAAAATAATTTCTACACCTAAAATATTTTCAGTTTTTGATAATTTGTTGTAAAAACTTTTCCTTGAGTTTCGTATCCTCTCTGCCTCGAAATTCTGATTCCGTGACAAGTATTGGCCGTCACGTCGAGATCGAAAGGGCTGACAGGAGTAGCACTGACCTCCTTGTCCATAAATACAAGTCAGGAGCTCTAAAAAAATCACAAAATCACTCCTTCATCTTTCACTTGGTTGCGTTCCTTGTTCACCTTTCTTTTTTTTTTTTTTTTTTCTTAAACGATCGCAAGTTACGATGGTGCAAAATGCGTCGGCCCTGATGCTGCGACTCCACCCACATAGAAAGGCGAATTCTATATCTAGTTTGCTAAAACCAGAATCCGTTCTATGCCTTATCTGCGCTCAGGAAAGAGGATATATTATAAATTCAAATTAGGACAACTCTTATACAATCCAATCTGGTTTCAATAGCATTTAACTGACATGTTTTTTTATTTATTTCGATATTTTATCAGGACAAGTAGCCACTTAACGCGCGCTCCTTATAATTACTGTCATAAGTTCTTATTGGTAATATGTATTAGAATTTTTTTTTTTTATGAGAACAATTAACCACTTAGCGCGCGCTTATTCCAATTTCTTATTTAGGTTCTCATTATTATTATTTATTATAAATTTTCTTCAAACAATTTATATTATAACAAGTGGCCAATTTAGAGCGCGCTCTTTTTAATTTCTGTTTTAACTTTCATTAATAATATTTATCTTCAAATTAGTATAATTTAATTGTCAATATTTTGTTACCTTTTTTTATTTTTTATTTTTTATTAAAACAATATCTCAGCGCGCGCTTCTTCTAATCTCGGTTATAAGTTCTTATTATTAATATTTATTTTCAAATTATTTTTTTTAATAATGTTTAATTTGAAATACGTATTTCAATTGCCATAAAATATATATTTATGTAATAGAAAATTGTAATATATTTGTATTTTATACATATTTAGATTGCCAAAAGTTATATATTTTTCAATTTTTTTATTTCTTTCACTCTACGATTTTTTACGCTCGCCAATAATTGTTTTTTTTTAATTTTATTATTTTATTCCTATTAGTCATCTGTAATCATAATTGTTTTTTAACTATTTTCCATATTTTTAATATTATTTACTTTGAATTTAAAAAAAGGATTTTTATTAGCTCACTTTAAGTTTTCAAGGATAAATACATAAGTTTTTTTAGTTTGTTTTTAAAAAGATACTAATATAATTTTTCTAAGATTCTTAAGAAAATTCAAAATGATTTGTCAAATTATTAGAAGTGAAGAAAAATAATCTGCACAGTTTTTAAAACAATTAATTTTTTTTTCAGTAAAAATTAAATTTTTTTTGTAAATCTTGTAAATCTTGACAAGTTATCAAATATTTCGAATTTACTTAGTAGCCATAAAATGCAGAAATACATTTTAAATTGACTTGAACTCTTCTTAAAATATTGAACAATTTTGAAAAAATTAAAAAAATGGTTTTAATGTATTTTAGATTTTTTTGTTATTTTTTAATCTTTTAAAATGTTCAGGAATCTTCTTTAAGTTTATTTAAAAATACATTTTTAAAAATAAAAAATCATTAATTTTTTTTAATCTGAAAAACTATATTTACTTTATTGAAACCTTTCAAAATTCCTAAAAAGATTTTCTAAACTTTTTTTGCTAATTATTAAAAGATCTAAATTTGTTTAAAAAAATTTTTTTTAATTAAAAATATTTGTTCCAAATCTCATAGAAATTTTGAAGCCTTCTGACTATATTTTAAAAAGATTTTTATTTTTCCTAAAATTTGTAAAAAGCATGATTGATTTTTTTTATATTTTGAAAATTTATGTTTAAAAATACATTTTTTTCAATTTTTCTTTCAATCTTCAGAAAGTTTTTCCATTTTTGTGTAAGTTAGAAAAATTCTGAAAATTATTCTAAATTTTGCTTCTGCAAAAAATTTAAGTCTACAATTTGTTAAAATTTATATTACTTCAAAAAATTTTTTAATTGCTTTGCATTTGTCGAAACTTCTAAATATATTGTAAACTTACTAGAATTTTTTTTTAAATTTTGTAATCTTCCGATATTAAAAATTTTACTCTTAAATCTTCTACAGTCTTTTTCGAAAATTTGTGAAATCATTTAAAATGTTTTGCTATCTTTTTCACTTTTCCTTTCGAATTTTATTTTTAAAGATAAAAAATCATTAAATTTTTTTGGATAAATCTGAAAAAATATATATGTTTTATAGAAAAATTTCAAAATTCCTTAAAAGTTTTTCTAAACTTTTTTTGCAAATTATTAAAAGAACTGAATTTGTTTTTTTTAATCTTCAAATATTTTTCTTAAATCTCTTAGAAATTTTTAAGCCTTCTGAGTATATTTTTAAAAGATTTGTATTTTTTCTAAAATTAGTAAAAAGGTCTGCATAATTAAAAATTTTTTTAAATATACTCTGAAAATTTATGTTTAAAAATACATTTATTTCCAATTTTTCTCGGAATCTTTCGAAAGTTTTTTCATTTCGTAAAAGTTAAAACAATTATTGAAATGCTTCTAAATTTTTTTTCTGCAAAAATGTAAGTCTACATTTGATTAAAATTTGTGTTACTTTAAAAATATTTAATAACTTTTAATTTTTGTTAACTTATAAATATGTTTTAAACGTACTAGAATTTTATCTTTTTCACTTTTTCTTTTTAATTTCACTTTTCAAAATAAAAAATTATTAAATTTTTTTTCATAAATCTAAAAAATATATATACTTTAATGAAACCTTTCAAAATTCTTAAAAAGTTTTTCTAAACTTTGCTAGAAAATTATTCAAAGATCTACATTAGTTTAAACTTTTTTTTTTCAAATTTTAAAATGTTTATTCCAAATCTTTTAAAAACTTTTAAGTCTTCGTAGTATATTTGTAAAATATTAAAAAATTTCCTCTTAAATCTTCTGAAGTCTTTTTCAAAACTTTCTGAATTTATTTGAAATGTTTTATTATTAAATATGTTTTAAACGCACTAGAATTTTTTTAAATTTTGTAATCTTGCAAAATTAAAAATTTTCTTTTCAAATTTTCTACAGTCTTTTTCAAAGTTTTGTGAAAAGATTTTTTAAACTTCTTTTCAAAATTATTAAAAAAACTAAATTTGTTTTTTTTTAAAGTTTAAAATAATTTTTCCAAATCTCTTAGAAACTTTTAAGCCTTCTGAGTATATTTTAGAAAGATTTTTATTTTTTCTAAAATTGGTAAAAAGTTCCGCATGATTAAATTTTTTTAAATCAACTCTGAAAATTTATGTTTAAAAATACATTTATTTCCAATTTTCCTTCGAATCTTTCGAAAGATTTTTCATTATCGTGAAAGTTAACAAAATTCTTGAAATGCTTCTAAATTTTGTTTCTGCAAAAAATTTAAGTCTATATTTTGTTAAAATTTGTATTACTTTTACAAATTTTAAATTACTTTATATTTTTTTAAGCTTCTAAATATGTTCTGAAGGTACTAGAATTTTAAAAAAAATTTTAATCTTGCAAAATTAAAAGTTTTGCTTTCAAATCTTCTACAGTCTTTTTCGAAACTTTGTGAAATCATTTCAATTTTTTTTATCTTTTTCACTTTTCCTTTTAAATTTAATTTTTTTAAATGAAAAATGGTTTAAAATTTCTTTAGAAATGTTAAAAAAAAGATTTTGATTCACTTGAAAGTTTAAAAAAATTGTTTAAAAGATCTTTTTTTGGAATTTTGACAATACAAATTTCATTTGAAAAATTTGGATATCTTATAAGTTAAAATTGCTTTCAATCTTTTTAAAACTGGAAAATATTTCTTAAACTCGAAAAATTAAAAAATTTTGCTTTAAAGTAATTTGAATTGTTTTTTCAACGTTTCGGAAATTTTGAAACCTTTTAAACTTCTGAAAAAGTTACTAAATTTTTTGATATCTTAAAAAATTTATATTTTCCGTTAAATTTTTTGAAATTTCAAAAGTTTTAGTATTTTTAAATAACTTTTATAATTTTCTAAATATGTTTTAAAATTACTTGAATTTTCTCCCAAATTATCAAAAAATACTGAATGATTAAAAAATTGCCTTGCAATCTTCCGGAATCTTTTATGAAAATATTTTAAAATGTTTTGAAATATTTAATTATAATTAATATGATATAATACAAAAAATTATTTAAAATTCCCTCATAAATCTAAAGAAAACTTGTCTATTTTTAAAACTTTTGTCCCAAATATTCAAAAATGTGCGTTCAGTTCAAAAATGTAGAATATTTTTTCCATTTTGAAATTATTTTTAAATATTTCTAAAACCTTGAAATATCTTTAAAGCTTACTAGATCCTTAAAAAAAATTATAGTTTTTTTGGAAATCTTTAAAAATCTATATCTTGTTTCAAATTTCAAACACTTTTTTATCTCTTAAAATTTCTAAACCCTCTTAATATCTTTTGAATTTATTATAATTTATCATCAAATACAAAAATTCTGCATAATTGAAAAATTTTCTTAAATTCATGTGGATCCTTTTTTTATTTAATGGTTAGTAAAATTATTATTCTGATTTAAATTTTTTTTACTTATTTATGATTAAAACAATAAAAAGAAGAAAAAAGCACTATTGCAAATTTTCCTTCATCAATGAATCCTGCATAAAATTCGAAATGTGTCAAGTAGATGTGAAGAAAGAGATATTTTCTGTTTCGATTCACAACAACCCTCTCGACTAAGATTTAGTGTTTCGACGTGGTGCAATCAATTCCAAATTATTATTCTCTCTCCTTTTAATCTTCAATCGTCGAAAAGTAATAATAGCAAGGATGATAATTTAATAATAAGGAAGAGAAGGGGTCCCACTGGCAGTTCCTTTCAAAGACCTTGCCTTTCTGAAGATCGCTTTTTTTCCTTCCTTTAACTCTTTTTTTTTTCTTTTCTTTCTTCCCTTTTTTTTTGCTGGGAGTTTCTCGATAATTATACTGAGGTACCTCAAGTGCATAAAAAAAAATACATAAAGTAACACGCTCAGCACATTCAGGATTCTCTCTCGCCCTCTCTTTACCCCTCCCTATATGGACCTCAATTTTATACTCTCTTTGTAGTGTATTACGACACAGAAAGTGTCTGTATTCTTTTGGACGTTACACAGTGAGTTCCTGCGTACTTAACCAAAAGAGAAGAACATAAAAACCCATTTGGGTCACAGTGATGAAGAAGTGGAAATTTAGCCTCAAAATGTCCCATAGATTGTATTTCTTTAAAAAAAAAAAAAAGATTCTGAATCTCCACCTTTTCTCTTTTACCGCTGTCGCTAGACTGTATTATTTTGTTTGATCCTATATTTTTGTTTACTTTCCGGTTTTTACTTCCTCTGTAACTCTTTTACTTCCTCTGCAACCATCCCTCTGCCCTCTTCCTATTAATAACTCCACTCCGTTACTTCTCCTGTAATCAATCCTCCTCGCACATCCATATATTCCTTCACACACTTTATCACTTCTCTCATTCCCTTCTTTTGTCCACTTCTCCCTCACTGTCTTCCGTCCTAGTAACATGTCCTACTCCGCTTCGTGTCTCTTAATTCCACTCCCTCACTCTTCGACTCCCCCACATTCCACCCTCCCCTATCTTCACTCACTCCTCTTCATTTACCTCTTCTGTTGTTACCCCACTTCCACTCCCTACTTTTCTTGTACAGTTTCCTTATGAAACGTCCAAACTCAGTACCGCTACTTATTTTCTCTAACTTTTTCACTCCTTTCGTATCTTTTTACTTCTCACATAACATCCCTAAATTCAACTTCTGTCCTTTATTACCCTTCTTATATTTTCTTACCTGTCCCATATCCACCCATTTTCCCCCTACTTTCCCTCCCACAAATACACCCAAACTTCTTCTTTTATTTCTTTTCCTCCTTTCAACAATCATTCTATTTTGCCTGCACTATTAATCTCATTTACTATAACCCTGATTTTAGATCATTGTCCCTGCCTCAAATTTTAGCTGCCCTTTTCCTACCTTCCCTTAAAGACTTCCATCTTTATACGCTACTCTGCTTCTCATCCCTTTATTCTACGTCATTGCTTGTCAGCATTTTTATCGAATCTTCCGTAATTGCCTACTTCTACCTCTCGTACCCAGTGCAGCTTCTCTCAGCTTTACCTTACCTAATCTCGCCTTCTCCTTTAATCACTTTTCCTCCTACTAATCATAACACTATTTTGCATCCGTTATTACTCTACTTTACCCTAACCCTTACCTTATATAACCTTCCGTATCCTATAAATAACTGCCCCTCCCCTACCCTTCCGAACTAATTTCTATCTTTATCAACTACTCTACCTCGCAGCTTTTCATTAAACTCCTCTACTTTCCCTCTTTTGCTATTCCTCTTCTCTCATTTTTGCACTCATCTACGTTCACCTCAGTTCCCCTTGCTAGCTCCCCCACTTCTCTTATAATGCTCTCCTCACTTAACCTTCCTCCTGTTGATCCCTTCGCTTCTCCTATTTCTTCGCCCCTTCCATACTTCTCTTGTCCGCTAATATCCCTCTATTTCATTCCCTACTTTCCCTCCCATTATTAATTTCCTACTCCCCTTTTAATTATTTTCCCTTCTATCAACCGTCATCCTACTTTGTCTTCACCATCACTGTAACTTATTATAATCCTCATCCGAAGTCCCAGTCCCTATATTAAAGTAAAATGTGCTACCCCTATCTGTCTCAATCGACTATATCTACATAACTTCACCTGGCTAACTCTCCTTATTCTTCTCCTATTCTTTCCTTACCCAGTCTACACCTTTTTAGCCTCTACCTAATCATTTCCTATTTTACCCTATTTTACCCTTCCATATTTCTATCATCCGAAAATATTTCCTGGTTTCATCCCCTACTATAGCTTTTATCACTTTACCTCCTTTCAACTATCGTCGTACTTAGCATGCACCATCACCCCACTTTACTCCAAACCTCGCGCCAGATCCCCGTCCCTATGTTAAATAAAACTGTCTCTCCCTTTTCAACCCTAACTGACTTAGATTTTTATCCATTACTCCGCTTTCAATCCCTTTATTCCGATCCTTTACTTTCCGTGCTCTTCCTTAACTTTTACAGCTATCAGCTATGTCCACGTCACTTACCCTTGGTAGCTCCCCTCACTTCATTCCTATCCTTTTCGTACACAACCTGAATTCTATTAAGCCCTACTTTTCTCCTGCAATTTTTTGCCACTTTCAAACTTCCCTTGGTCGAACATATCACCCAATTCTATTCCCTATTTTCTTTCCTATCATTACTTTCGTACTTCTCCTTTCATCACTTTCCCTCGGATCAATCGTCATCCTACTTCTCAAGCACCATCATTCTACATTAACTCAACGCTCAACCTACATTCCCTTTCCTAATCTACACTTAGCTGCCACTCGCCACCACCCCTTACAGACTTTTATCCTTATTCACTACTCTGCTTCCTATCCCTTTATTCGACTCTCTAACTTTGTCTCCTCTTACCTCACTTCTCCACGTATTTTCTACTTCAACCTCACGTTCTCTCGCTAACTTCCCTAATTCCCCTACTATTCTTCCCTCAATTAAATTCACACCTCTTTAACTTAAATTCGCATTTATAAATAAAATAATATTAATATAATTATTTTTGCATTTTCTATTGTCCCTTTTATGACCTTCCCTCCTTTAAACTGTCGCTGTTCTGAGCATGCTCCATTATTCCAGTTTACTCCAGCCCTCACCCTACACCTCATTCCCTAGTTTACACTTAGCTCTCCCTCCCCTACAAAACCTTAACAAATTCTATTCTTATCCACTAATTCGCTTCGCATATCTTTATTCTACTCTCTTAATCCTTTTAACCTTCCCGCACTTCTCTCCCATCTTCTTCTTCAAACTCACTTTTTCTCCCTAACTCCCTTAATTCCCACACTATCCTCTTCTTATCCAAATTCTTCACTTTTGACCTCGCACTTCTCCTATTTTTCACCCCTCCTATACTTCCATTGCCTGTCGATACCTCCCACCTACATTTCATTCATACTTTCTCTTCCATAGTTATCTTCCCTATTCCTCTTTCATCTCCTTTCGTTTTATCAAGCGTTACTCTATTTCCCTTTAACTATCAGTTTATTTTTCCCCAGCCTTCGCTCTGCATCCAGATGACCAATATTTATCTGCCCTGCCTTTCTCTTCTCTATTCTAGCCTTCTTCTCCTGTGAGAAAAGTACAAGGGACTGCCGAATCCCTAAACGTTTTTTCAAAATTATTTTAAAAGTTATTTTTACGTCACAAATTTCGAATTTTTTTCTCTCAAAAGGAAGTTGAAAAATCAAGATTACGGGAAGGGGTAGTAGTTACGGTTGGGTAGGGGACGTGAGGGTGAGGAAGTAGAAAATATTGTGTAGCGAGTAAAGAATGTGGGACTGTCAAGAGATAACAGATTTAGGAAAGGTGTCAAAGTAAGGAGGGGAAGCATAAAAGGTTATTATAAAGTTAAAAAGTTGAAGTAGGTAGAGGGTAAAGGTTTAGGAGACGAGAGAAGAAGTAGAAGAGGCTATTAACAAGTTTTGAAGTTAAACTGCGTAGAGAGTAAAGGTATAGGAGTCGGAAGAAGAAGTAAAAGAGGCTATTTAGAATTGAAAAAGTTAAAGTGCCTAAAGGGTAAATATATAGTAGAGGAAAGAAAAATCAGAAGAGGCCAATAAAAGTAAAGAAAGGGAAGTCCGTAGAGGGGAAATGTGTAGGAGATGGAATGGAACGCAGAAGACGCTATTAAAAAATAAGAATTTGAAGAACGTAGTGGGTAAAGATGTAGGAGAGACGAGGGGAAGCTACAAAAGGTTATTAAGAAGTTAAAAAGAAGGAGTGTTTAAGGGAAAAGGTTTAAGACAGTAGAGGGGAAGCAGAAGAGGATATTCAAAAGTAAAGAAGTTGAAGTGTGTAACGGTGTAGGAGATGGAAGAAGAAGAAGAAGAAGAATAAGAAGAAGAAGAAAAAGAAGAGGCTATGAAAAATTAAAGAAGTTGAAGCGCATAGAGGGTAAATGTCTAGAATACGAGTGAAGAAGTATAATAGACTATTAGGAAGTTAAGCAGTTGACGTCTGTAGAGGGTAAAGATGTAGGAGAGCTTGGGGGAAGCAGAAGAGGCTATTTAAAAAGTACAGAAGTTAAAGTACGTAGAGGGTTAAGGTGTAGGAGGGCTAAAAAAGAAAAAAAAGAGGCTACTAAGATGTAAGAAGCTATTAAAAAGTAAAAAGGTTAAAGTGCATATTAGGTGAAAATGTCAGATAGAGGAGGGGAATCCGAAGAGCTATCAAACCGTAAAAAAGAGGAAAGGTTTAGGAGAGGGGAGGGGAAGTAAAAGAGGCTATTAAAAAGTAAAGAAAAGTAAAGTGCATAGATAAGAAAGTTTTAGGAGAGGGGAGGGAAAGCAGAAGAGGTTATTAAAAAGTAATGAACGTGAAGTAAGTAGAAAGGGTGAAAAAGAAATGGTGCGAGGGGATGGGTGATATATGATAGAATAGGACAGAATCGTAGCTAGAAAAAAGTAAAAAATGTGTGATTAAGAGGACAAGAGAGGATTTAGTATCCATCTGCTACAATCTTTATCTTTTACTCAATAATTCATTTTTCAAAATTTAAAAAGCAAATTATAAATTTACTGTTCCTTAAATATCTAATCAGTTGGTAAATATGTATATCTTTCAGATTTAAATCCTGAGAATAAAATGGAGAGACGGAATAATGTGAAGAGTAATTAGTCTATATAATTGAAAGAGTAGTAAAACTTGTTAAACGAGCGTCCTTGCTGATATAAATCCCTAGGCTCAAATCCTTGAGTCGGTGTCCTCGCAACCAAGGAAGAGTTGCTAGACTCTCCCGATGATCAAGTGAGCTATTATGTCTCGAATCGGTCGCCTACGCATTTAATTATGTATGTGCTCGAAATAGTAGATGTGTGTCTACCCAGAACGTGTTTGAAATCCCCAGGGCGTTTCTCTTCTGATCTCAACTCGTCAATCACTTTTTCTCTCGATTCTGACTCAGTTCTGATTTCCCTATTCTACGATAAACTCGATGATTTGCTATTGAATAGAACTGGAAATCAGTCACGGATTAAGACACCTCCAGGCTAGTGAAATTCGGTGAACCGAAACGACCACGTATTCCTTCTTGATCCAATATAGTCAAGTTGACATCCTTGACAAAGTCGTGCCTCGAATTTGCGCAATTGTTTTACGAGTCTACTCGAACTTTTTTATTACGATTAAAAACTACAATCTAAATTTCAATCAGTCAAAAATTGACTTATGCAAGTGGCTCGATTGTCTACTATAAATAAATTATACAATTATTTAGATATTAAACTTTTTAAATAAATTTCTAGATTAAAAAAAGAGATTAAAATTAACAATAAATTACTGATTATAACTTTGAAAGATACTGATTAAATTAATCAAATTTCAATTAATTTAGTCAGTCAAAGTGACTTTTTATCTCAGTCTAGAAAAAAATTTTTTTGACGAACTATATTAATTTTTAATCAAATAGTTAAATTTTTAACCAAAAAAGATAACTTTTAAAACAAAAATCGAATGGACAAAGAAGATTAATTTTCTGCAAACAAAAAGAATTTCCAACCGAAAAGATGAACTTGTAACGATGAACATTAAATTTCCATAAAATACATGAATTTTTACCCAAATAGTTGAATTTTTAATTAAACTCTTGTGTTTTCAAATTAGAAGGATTAGTGTTTAAAGATGAATAGAGTAGTTTAATTTAAATTTTTTTTAAAGATAAAGTAAAAACTTGAATTAACATAATTATTTTTTTACAACAAAAAAAAAAGAATTTTTAACCGAAAAATAGTAATTTAAATCAAAATAGTTTAGTTTCCAATTCAAAAACTCAATTATTAACAACAAATGGATTTTTTTCATTTTTAGTGAATAAAATTAATCCTCTGAATAAAAAACAAACCATTTTCGGCTAAATAGTATAATTTTCAATCGTAGAGATGAGCTTTTAAGACAAATGATAAATTTGAGTTCAACGCACAAAGACGAATTTTCAACCAAACAGTTGGATTTTTAACAAAAATATATAAATTACCAACCGAAAATGGAATACATTTTTTTTTAATTGATAAAATATGTTTTCCACAACAACAAACGAATGCTCAAGAAAAAATATAATATTTGATACATTAAACGAAAGATTTGCATTTTCAACTAAATTATTGAATTTTTGACTAAAAAAGATTAGTGTTCAAACAAGAATAGAGTTAAATTGAGAAGAAAAAATAATAATTTTTAACCAAAATTAACAAAATTTTGACCAAGACACAGTTTTTCTTTAAAAATAGAGTGAAGTTTGTAATTAACAAATTTTATGTTCCACGAAAAAAAATCAACAAAAAAGTCTAATTATCAAGCAAATAGTCGTATTTTTAACTTAAAAATATAAGGTTTCATCCAGAATGTAGAAACAGTTTTTATTTAATTAAATTTATTTTCTATGAAAAATGAAATAATTTTGATTTTTGAATTAAAAATATAAATTTTAATCTAAAAAGACAGTAAAAATTTAAATTAACGAGATTAATTTGTTATTAACAAAAAAAAGAATTGTTAACAAAAATCAATTATTTAAATTGAAATAGTTAAATTTCCATCTGAAAAGATCAATTACTGAAAAAAATAGATAAGCTAATTTTTTAGTGAAAAAAATTATTTCTCAGGATAAAAAACTAACAATTTTCTGTAAAATAGTATTATTATTTTTCTCATAAAGATGAGTTTTTAGCTCAAATGATAAATCTTTAGCAAAAAATTAATTTTTAGAAAGTAGTTCAGATTTTAATTTTAATTAAAAAATATCTTAATTAAATAGAAAAAGTGTAACTTTAAACAAGACATCTACAAAAAAAATTAACTCTTCACCAAAAATATTAATTTTATACTAAAAAAATTTGAGCGAAATACTTAAATTTTTACTAAAAAGTTAAATTTTCAAAAATAAAAGTGAATCTTTAACTAATCAGATAAATTTTCAATAAATAAGACAATATTTTAACAAGTGCACGAATTTTTAACCGAATTGTAGAATTTAATGGAATTTTTTTTCAATATTCAAATTTTTAGTGAAAAGATAAAGCTTTAACTAAAAGACTGAATCTTCAACAAAAAAATAAATTTTTAATAAAGTAGTTAAATCTTTAATTTTAAAAAATAAACAAATTTTTACCAAATACATAAAATTCAAGCAAAAATATTTAACTTGAAACCTAAAAGGTCAATAATTAACCAAGAATAGAATATTTCAGTTCTTAATTAACAAAATTAATTTTGTACCAGCAAAATAACCAAAAATAATGCAAAATAGTTAAATTTTCACTGAAAAGATAAAGCTTCAACTTATATAAAAAATTATCATCCACAGAAATGAATTTTAAACAAATCAGTTGATTTTTCAATACAAAAAAATAAATTCTCAACGAAGAAAATTAGACTTAATATTTCAACGGAAAAATTTTACCTTAAATAAAAAACAATTAAATTTAATCAAAAAGGTTGATACTTTGAACCAATTAAATTTATTTGATACCAATAAATACAAAGCGATCCAGGCAGCAATATCCACTGAACAAATCAGTAATTTTAAATCTTCGAAACTGTAAAATTTATTTAAAAACGACTAATTTTAAATGGTGCAATCAGTAACTTTCACTAATAAAATCAGTTCTGTTGACTGAGATAAACAGTCACTTTCACTGACTAAATTGATTGAAATTGGATCTAAAAAATTTATTTAAAAATTCTAATTTATAAATAATTGTATTATTTATTTATAGTAGACAATCAAGCTACTTGCATAAGTGAATTTTTGACTGATTGAAATTTAGATTATAGTTTTTTATTACGATTAAAAACTACAATCTAAATTTCAATCAGTAAAAGATTCACTTATGAGAGTGGCTCGATTGTCTACTATAAATAAATATTACAGCTATTAAAAAATTAAAATTTTTAAATAAATTTCTAGATTGAAAAGAGAGATTAAAATGAACAATAAATTACTGATTATAACTTTGAAATTTACTGTTTAAATCAATAAAATATAATTATTTAGTCAGTGAAAGTGACCGTTTATCTCAATCAAAAGGACTGATTTTATTAGTGAAAGTTATTGATTGCACCATTTACAATTGGTCGTTTTTAAATAAATTTTACAGTTTCAAACATTTAAAATTACTGATTCTTTCAGTGGATATTGCTGTTGTTTTAAATTAATTTTTTGTTGATAAAAATTCATCAGATAAGTTGAAGCTTTATATTTTCAGTAAAAATTTAACTATTTTGCATGATTTTGGTTATTTTTATAGTACAAAATTAATTTTGTTAATTGAAAACTGAAATATTCTATTCTATTTGCTTGATTTTAATGTATTTGGTGATTTTTTTTAAATTGAAAATTCAACTAAATTATTAAAAAATCCATTTTTTTGTTAAAGATTCATTATTTTAGTTAAAGCTTCATCTTTTTACTCAAAATTTGAATACTGAACAAAATTTCATTCTTGTCTAAACATTGATCTTTTTTAGTAGAAAATTTTGCAATTCGGTTTAAAATTCATGTATTTGTTAAAAATTTGTTTTTTTTTTCATTGAAAATATTTACTGTTAGGTTAAAAATTCATTTTTATTTTTGAAAATTCCACTTTTCAGAGAAGATTTAAGTGTTACGCTCAAAATTTGTTTATTTTCATATTTAAAAATTAAAATTCTTTCTTTTCAATTGAACTCTTTTCTTGTTTGAATACAGATCTTTTTATGTTAAAAATTCAACAATTTAGTTAAAAACTCTTACATTTTGTTGAAAATTTATATTTTTTAGTAGGAAATTAATATTTTTGTTGAAGAGTTACATTTTTTTGTAGATGTCTTTTGTTTAAAATTACACTTTTTCTCTTTAATTAAGATATTTTTAATTAAAATTAAAATCTGATCTACTTTCTGAAAACTAATTTTTTTGCTAAAGATTAATTATTTGAGCTAAAAACTCATCTTTATGAGAAAAATGATAATACTATTTTACAGAAAATTGTTAGTTTTTTGTCCTGAGAAATAATTTTTTTCGCTAAAAAATTACCTTATCTATTTTGTTCAGTAATTGCTCTTTTCAGATGGAAATTTAACTATTTCGATTTAAATGATTGTTTTTTGTTAACAATTCTTTTTTTTTGGTTTATAACAAATTAATTTCGTTAATTTAAATTTTTACTGTCTCTTTAGATAAAAATTTATATTTTTAATTCAAAAATCTAAATATTTTCTTTATTATTCGAAAATTATTTCACTTTTCATGTAAAATAAATTTGATTATTGTTTTATATTGTTTTATTATTGTTTCTAAATTTTGGATAAAACCTAATATTTTTAAGTTAAAAATTTAACTATTTTCTTGATAATTAGACTTTTTTGTTGAATTTTTTTCGTGGAACATAAAATTTTTAACTGAAAACTTCCCTCTATTTTTAAAGAAAAATTTTGTCTTGGTTAAAAATTTTTTAATTTTTTTTGATTAAAAATTAATTTTTTTCTTTTCAATTTAACTCTTTTCTTGTTTAAACAAATTTTAGGTAAGAATTAAATAATTTAGTCGAAAATGTGAATCTTCTGTTTAAATTATATAATATTATATTTTTTCTTGAAAATTCGATTTTTGTTGGTGTGGCAAACATATTTTATTAATTAAAAAAATTGTATTCTATTTACGGTTGATAGTTTATATTTTATTGTTAAAAATTTAACAATTTAGTTGAAAATTTATATTTTTTAGCATAAAATTAATATTTTTGGTGAAGGGTTAATTCTTTTTTGCAGAAAATTTATTTTCCTTGTTAAAGATTCAACTCTTTAGTTTAAAATTACACTTTTTTTATTCAATTAAAATATTTTTGAATTTAATTTAAAATCTGATCTACTTTCTAAAAATTATTTTTTTTCTGAAGATTGATTTGTTTTTTGTTCTAAAAAATAATTTTTTTCACTAAAAAATGACCTTATCAATTTTTTTCAGTAATTGATCTTTTCAGTTAAAAATTTAACTATTTCGATTTAAATTATTGTTTTTTGTTAAAAAAATTCTTTTTTTTTTCGGTTTCAAAAAAGTTAATTTTTTTAAATATAAATTTTTACTGTATCTTTAGATAAAAATTTATATCTTTAATTCAAAAATCCAAATATTTTCTTTATCATTCAAAAATTATTTTATTATTCATGGAAAATAAATTTGATTAAATAAAAATTGTTTCTAAATTTTGGATGAAATCTCATATTTTTAAGTTAAAAATTCGACTATTTCCTTCATAATCTGATATAGTCTGCTTAAGCTCCCTAAAGATTGAGAACCATTGAGAGGAGTTTCACCTGGAATAAAAATCCCCGCTCGTGTTTATGAAGTCATAAAACCCGAGCTGGGAAAACCTTCTTTCCAGGCAGAAATTGCCTCTTAATGGCATCTAAACGACCTGGGACAGCTGTGATGTAAGGTTTTCCCATCACGCACCAGGACCAGGCTAGCGTCAGCTGCAGCCCACCGCGCTCTCTCTCTCTCTCTCTCTCTCTCTCTCTCTCTCCCGAAGGAAGGAAAACCCAACAGTGACGGCCAACTCTGTCGTTTTCCTTCCTTCCCAATATTTTC
>JAAAKG020214761.1:0-22207 GCA_010014905.2 Druon quercuslanigerum
CTTTTTACAATAATTTTGAATAGATGTAACTGATTTTTTGTATTTGTTCGGGTAATAATGTCTATTATTTATTTTATCATTATAATTATTTCATTGACTTTTTCTATTATTTTTGTAAATTTATAATTATGACTTAGAACTTTGGAACTTTCCTCTGATAATAATGCTGTTTTAATAGCATTTCCATATTTGTCACTTGTATTTTTATCAGAACGATGCGCTATTTTTTCTTTTTAGTTGTTTTAACGAGTTTATTAGAGTCATATAGGCTAGAAAGGACTAATTTTTCAAAAATGTTTTTAGTAGAATAAAATTGAGTCTAGGCATTTGTAGTTTTAAAGGTGGTTGCATTTTCAACAGATTCAGTTGCAAGTTGATCTGTTAATTTGTCAGATGTTTTAGAGGTTGTGGGATTTTCCACGGATTTAGTTGCAACTTCCTTAACTAGTTTGTCAAGTGCATTTCGTTGTTCAATTTGCGCCCTTTCTGCTTTTAGTCGTTTTCCTCCGCGGTGTTTACTTGTTGAACTTTAAGAGATACTTATTTTTATAATTTAGACTATTATTATTATTATTGTGAATAAAAATTAGTTCATTGCTTATATATTTTATATTTTTTTTTTTTTTTATATTTATTGCTTATATATTATAACAGGCTGGAGCATCATCTCGCGCTGTCCTATCATAACATGTGTGGATTTTAATGTGTGTGAAGATTTGTTTCCATGCTTATTTCAATTGTTAATCTAAAGATATAACAACTTTATTATTATAATAGGCTGGAGCGATGACTTGCGCAGTCCTATTATAATTCTTTCAACTTTATGCGAATAAGGCGGAATTAATTATTTGAAGTTTTACTTGTAATTTGTTCTTTTCGTGAGAAGCTTTTTATGTGTGCGTTTAATTTTTGCATAAAAATTTACCAATTACGACAAGACAAGTGGCCATTACAGCCTCTAAACTCATCATAATTCTTGTAATTTTTTGCTTTTTGTGATAAGTGTCTTATGTGTGCATTTCATTTTTCCATAAAAAATTACCAATTATAAGACGAAAAGTGGCCACTAAAGACTGTAAACTTATCATAAAGCTTGCAATTTTTTTCTTTTTGTGAGAAGTGTTTTATGTGTGGATTTAAACCTTATTCTTGTCTGATGTGGCTAACTCATATGCAAACAAACAGTAAGGTATTTTTTGTGCATTAAGGATTACAGGGCTTGCGACCACGCTAAGTATACAAAACGTCCTTAATGTTAAATATTTTCTAGCACTGCTTCTACTTGTTTTATATTTTATTTTATTTCATTCAGGAGAAAAGTTTTGCTTTTTGTTACTGAATTTAATTTCGCTTGGTGTATGCGTTAATTTCTTCATTTCAGTTGGATTTCATTACAAAAAATTTGATTCAATTTTCCTACCATGTCACAATCAGCCGATGCTCCAAAATTATTGTGCGTAATTTAAACTATTCCACCATTTAAATTGTTCTGGGCCAAGGAAAGAGGATTTCAGGGGTCAATTGAATAAGTAAGTAATACGACATAGAGAATATTAATAGACATCTATTAAAAGATTGATATAGAAGTAGGGAATGACTGCAAGAATTTAGGAGAGAAAACGGCTCTGAGGAAAATGCAGTATTTTTTTCTTGAGGATTGTTAAACGGAAATGAAAATATTGGATGAACGAGAAAACGTTAAGATGAGAGAGATAGGTTGTATATATTGCAGAGATGTAGAAATCGTTAGTTACCTTGGTAAAGATCTAGGACATGTGGAATAAGTAATCCAATAATCCACAATGTGCACGATAGCATTTTGATTAAAATCGGAACTCGGAACTTGAGCTTTAAAGAAACGTAAATCCGGAGATAGATTTTGATCAGATAATTAACAAGGGGTTGAAGTTAACAGAACTTAAACTGGTACTGGCAATGGGTTGATGACTGTCTGACAGGATTCAGGAACTAGACCCCAAGTTGATTTCGATTTTCGTTGATTGGATCTGACTTGAACTGACTGGTGCCGATTGGTACTGATTGATATTAGGAGGTACTGCCTGGAACTGTCCTTTCCAACAAAATAAACTTCCATCTGAACTGGTACTGCAGACTGATTTGTACTTTAACTGAAACGGATTTAACTTGAACGTGTTCTTGAACTGGGACTTAGAAGGTTAAACCTCTGTGAAGTAAGGTTCGGAATTCAGATTTAGATTCGCGATGAAACCCAGCAAAAGTACGAACTACACTGAGCTGAACACACTGGCAGTAATTCTACTTGAGATTTGACGGGCCTTCAGGGTATAAGGTCCGGGATTCGCGACGAGTAGTAACTGAGACAGCAGAGCCACCGCACTGACGACTCTGAGGGCAGAACATGTAAAGTATACATGTGCGAAGTTAGTGAATTTCAAAGCAAGTATAATTTTTTAGGAAATTGCATAGCTTTCAATCAAGATTTTTCAGTAATCAAAAATCTTAAATAACACCCATAAAGATTTATTAAAACTACTGTGATTTAAAGTTCACGTACTGTACCAAAATCATTCTGATAAAAAACCATCAGTTATTTCGTAATGTAATTTCCACAATGAATTTCGCATTCGATTAGACCAACTTTTGGATACTCGTTTTTGTAATTATATCCTAAAAAAGCATACAGACGTCACTACGGATAGTATGAATTAAGTTTAATCATTGTGATAATATTATTGCAACGTACCTTTTGGTTTTTTCTTTGAAGCTGCTTCTTTTTCTAAATGTTAAATGAATGACCTTTGTTAAATTCATGGATCTCACGACACAAACAAGGAGTCGTGGGACTTTATCACGTAGGGGTCTGGCTTCGCGGGGAGTATGATGGTGCATTGTTCGCTGCCTTCGTGCAAAATATACTGTTACTCGTGTTGGGTCGAGCACACGCAGCAAAAAATGACTTATATGCTTGTAAATTTTGCTATTGTTGTTGTCATTTATGTACTACCTTAACTTTGGACAATATTGCTATATAGACATAAATCTTGTCTAACATGTATTCAATTATTCATGCCTATTATTCTCTGCCAGGTATAACCACAAAAATGTTATATTGAAATACAAATCTTTGCACTTGTCTTGTATATTATGGACTGATTAGAAGTTTTTTCCGATATCTAAAAAAAACGTTAAAAGTTTTAATTTTAATCATGCTTAGACTGAACAGTGCATTATTTGCATAAAACCTTAATTAATGACCACGATAATCCTCGTCGAATTCATTTTGAGGGTCTAAATTTGACAAAACTTAACTTTTAAACGCTGACTAAGAATATTACAATGAAAATAGTACTTGTAAATTAGGATATAGCTTCACTATTTGAAGAATTATTGTCATTAATGTTAAACTGTATTTATTATTTTTTTTTTTTGTTGAGACCGTTACAGCCCCTGACGCCTGGGTGAATCCGTTGCGCCCCCTCCAAGTCCGATAAAAATTTCTGTTAGGACTTCGACTTTCTTTGTCCCGAGCTTGAGTAATTCCTTCCCTCGGTGAGGGTTTAGCTTTGAGCCTAGGAGTGTTTTAGCATGTCTGTAGCCAGCGACAGAACTCCACTCGTTTTGAAGTTACATCGTCAGCCAACTGTTAATATCTTCAGTAACTAAACTACTGGAAATGCCTACAACTGGCTCAGGTGCAGTAAAGTTTTATTTTGCTGCTAGTTTAGCTAGCCTGTCCGATATCTCATTGCCCTTGATTCCACTGTGTCCAGGGATACAGGGATACAAAGCAGAGTGACTCCGTTGTCTTTCGATAGTATATTCAGTGCCTCAAAGCACTCCCAAACTAGTACTGACATGGTCGCTGTTCCATTTAGAGCTATGACAGCAGCTCTGCTGTCAGAGCAGATATGAATGTTCCTTTTATTGTACATACTCCCTTGTCTTATAGGCGCACTGAAGTATGGCCATAATCTCAGATTGTAGAACTATGGAATAGGACCCCGTCGCAATTGTGAAACCCATACCATTCGTTCTACGATATACACCAGCTCCTGCGTTCTCCCTGTTCTTGAATCCACCTGTGAAGAAGTTGTCTCTATTACTGGGCAAGTGTGCCTGAACGTTGAGCCATTCCACTCTTGCAGCCACGGCCTTGATGGTGAGTTGGAGGAGGTCCAAACCTATAAGTGCCCCAAGGCCATTGTGGATGTCGATTTCAAGGCACCCGTGATGTCTCTCAGAATCAGTTCCCTGATCGTTTTCAGTCGAGCCTTCACAGTAGACAGTTCGAGCCTGCTCCACTAGACCACCGCTGCATAGGTAAGCCTGGATCACAGGATCGCTGTGTAGATCCACATAAGTGTCTCCGGCTTCAAGCCCGAGTCAACGGTTCCACATAAAGCTGAATCACCCTTAGTTGTAGTTAGGTTCCTATTAGCCAACATGTAGCACGTCCATTCTACAACTGCCATAGGCGCTCCATGTGAGATCATGACCGCCCTGATCACCTCTTCTGATGTGTAGTTAAAGGCTCCTTCAATGTCCATAAAGGTTTTAATTTAAAGGCCTTTCAGCTTCAGTTGTCCATCGATTAGGTTAACTGCTGTACTCAGGGCCGTCTCCGTCGGGTAACCAGCCGTATAGGCAGGTTCATATGCTTGTGAAGTGGCCTACTTGATAAGACCTTATCGCAGATATATCTGTCCATAAGTCTTTGCACAGTTTTTAGTAGGAAAGATGTGAGGCTAATGGGACGGAAATCCTTGGGTGAAGTATACCCAATCCTGTCTGATTTCGTAATGAAAACTACTCTAGCCCCCCTCCATACCGCCGGGACATAACCCGGAGTAATTGCACTAGTTTTTTTGCAGCGTTACAAATTTAAAGAAATATCCTAACTTCTGCTAAAGGCGACTTCAAGTGCATCCATAGTCGCTTAAATAGTATGCTGCTACTGAAAGAGATGCGCTTGAAGCCTCTTTCAGTCCATGTTAATGACAGTTATTGAATTAAAAAAATTTTTTTAATTCTTTAAAAAAACTATTGCAATCATTTCCTGACCTTCTTACGGAAAATTTAAAGTAGAATCCAAATTGCAATAAATTGAAGGTTCATCTTACTCTTTTTTTTAGTTTTTGTTGCATGATACAGAAAGGATACTATGTTGATACTATAAGGGTACGCTGTAGCGTATCCTTTTCGTTCATTCGGTCTATCAGGGATCACATGAAGGTGCTTCCTCAGGCTTGATATTTGGACCATGAATTTACAAGTGACAACTTTTCTTCTACAATTATGAATTTATTGAACAGTTATTTTAACCACATAATCTTAATAAGCCAATACAGTCCCTCAAAGAGGGATTTTTCGAAAAATCGTACGGTTTTTGTTTTATTGTAATTAATTGAAAATTTGATGCATTGTATGCACCTGGGCAGGAACAAACCGCCCCTATGAGTGTACCAATGATGAACGGAATATGGAGTCGGCTAATTTTTGAATGAAACCAGAGTGTTATTTTTTCGACGATAATGTATACATCGCAAACCCCGGATCGAGTTAAGGGTTTATATTGAATGCCTTTCATGCTTTACTCAACCTTCCTATTGTTAAAAATAATAGTCGGTTGAGAGAAACTAAACATGGTTAAAATATTAAGGAATTTATTTTCAATAATCTGAATTAGGTGCATAAGATAACGGCGACACGATTAAAAAATATAGAAGAAAATCGGTTATTCCGTTTAATTTCTGTTGAGAGTTTTCGTAATTTCTCCTCTATTCTTAGATTCTACGACAAAAAATACTCAGAGAAGGATCCTGCGTATTCTTGAATCGGAAAAGTGCGGAATTCCAAGTTATTTCATTTTAAAAATTAGACTTGAAGGTTTTATGTAATTCGCAGCCTTTTCTTCAGCTATTCCTTTTCCAGAATGTTTAACCGAAAACTCTTTAATCATAGACATTAGTCATTTTTCTCTCTTTTTTTGTGGAACATTTGTTTAAAATACAACTGCTTACTTCGTAGATTGATTTACTATTTTGTTTCAAACAAGGTAGTTACACTTTGAACCAAAGAGATTAAATATTATCAGTTAAACATATAATGCTCAAAATACGAATTTTTAACAAAACAGTCACCTATTTAACCAAGTTGTTTATGTTGACCAAGACGATTTGTTTATCACAAAAAAGAAAATTTTTTAAATAAATAGTGAAAGTTTCTATGCTAAAAAAATATAAATTTTCACCCAAAAATGGAATAGTTAAATTTGCAATTAAAAAATTAATATTCAAACAAACATATATTAACTTACAACGAAATAATTCAATTTTCAATCAAAAAGATTAAAATATGAAACGGAGAAAAATTTTCGATAAAAAACAAAATATTTTAATGTTTAGTCTAAAAATAATAATAATGGTAGCTCTAAGAAAGCATCCAGAGGTGACTTTTGTCACCTCGAAGGAAAACGAGAAGTGTCGTAGCGAGAAGTCTCATAAGGGTTTTGACAGTTCTGGGTCAAAACTGTGAAGGACCACCTACTGGCCTGAATCCCGGAATCGCTAGTATACTTGGTGGATTTTTTAAGCTGAAACTTTTAAATATCTTGAAAAATAGGCACTCTATGAAAAAATGTTATAAATCAAAATTTAATCACTCTGAGGGTACATACACTGATGCTAAAATTGGTTCACCCACACAGCTTCGGGGTGGGGGTGGGGGCAAGTTTGAAATATTAAATGGAAACCCCTGTTTTCATTGCATATTCGGATTCTTTGGATCAAAATGCGTATGATTTGTCTCACACATTTTTCTCGTTTCGAATTATTAAAAAAAAATTTTTTCAATTATAACTTGGTGACAATCGCGTACTCAGAAGAAAAGGAATCCGCTTCTGCACAAAGGGCATCACTCTTCAATAGGATAAGTCACCGAGTTAAATAGCAGAGTAATAACACTAAAACTGTCGTCTGGGTTAAAGCTCAGGGCTCGTGCAGGTTCTGTTTAAAATTTTCTATTTTAATTCGTACAAAGAAGAGAAAACTTTAAAACGGTCCACAGCGTTTAAAAATAATTTTATTTCAAAATAAGAAATAGGCATTAATTTCTTTCTACGAGAGAAGAATTTGGCATCGACGCCCGTTCAAATTCTTAAATGCGATTTTTTGGCCCACCCTAATATTTATATGAAACACAAAATTTTTTATACCTTAAAATTGGAAAAATATCCCTCTTATGTCCCATATGCGAAATATATAAAAACAGTTTATTTATAAGCATGGGAATCCTACTCTCTAAATACCGCATAAAATAAAATACACTAAGTATAGTTATGTTTAAGTCAAGGAATGAGTTACATTCGCTAATATCTCTTTCCCCCCTCATAAAAACATTCATACATATATGCATATAATCGACTCATATCAATCATACGAAGATATTTGAATTTCGATCATGAAAAATCTTATTCGTTTGTGGTCTTAGTTTACTGACATGAACAATTTACCAATTTTATTTTTCCCGTTTCTCAAATCGAATTCGACATTTAGATCATGAAAATTTTTAGTAATTTTATAAGTATCAGGATATTCACTATCAAGTTTTAAAATTTTAATATCTTTCAAAAGATAAATTTTATCTTCCCCTTCGTAGTTTTGAATTTTTATCTTTTGATAGAAATATATCTTGGATCTTTCTTTAGCAAAACGTATTTCTTTAGCAAAACGGAATTCTAGCTTCTTTACCAAAGATCAATTAATGAGGTGTGAAACCTGTTCCCTCGTGTCTTGAGGTATTGTGCGAGTAAACAGCGAATCCAATCCACTGGTCACAGTTGTTTTTACTACATCAATTTTTTTAATATTAAATTAAAACGTGTCGACTCCGTTCTAAAGATCCTAAGTTTTGTGGACGAAAAGCAGTCGATTTTATTGTTTACTTTTGAACATTTTACAAAGAGTTTTCATGACTTTGATACCAGCTCCTTTTTGTGTAGGTCGTTTATCAGTGAGTGTATGTGTTAGGGGGGGGGGGCTATTTGAATGCGTAAAGCCGGAATGATGTTGAGGGGGGGGGGCTGGACGCACTTAGTTCTGTTCGGCTGGAGAATTTCCTAGCAGGCCGCGAAGACGTCCTGGCCGCGAAACTTGTGAGTTTGTGTTTATTTTTTTTTTGCGTGTGTGTGAGTGTGTGTATGCACGAAAGTGGATATAGCACTGGGTGCCTGACGTAAGGGGCTTGGCCTGAATGGCCTGGCCTCCAAACTCGGATGTGCGTTTGTATGTGACCTGGCCCCTTCAGATTTCCATCTCTTTACTTCCCTGAAGGTGCACATGGGTGGAAACAAGTTTCAAACGGACGAGGAGGTGAAGGGGGAGGTATAGAAGTGGGCGAAAGAGGTGGCGGGAGACTTCTTCGAGGGAGACATCAAAAAATTGATCCCGCGGCTCAACACTTGCATCGAGAGGGATGGTGACTATGTCGAAAAATAACTTACATATGTACAAGTGTAACCAAGTATGTTTTTGTTTTAATAAATTTTTTTTGAACCCTACATAAATTGAGTACACTTGCTTTCTGGACGTGCCTCGTAGCTAATTTGATCGTCTCACAATCGCAGAAATCAACAGCCGTAACATAAACATTTAGCGGTTTATCCTCGGAGCTGGAAAATTCATCCCCTTCGTCACCTGTCTCATATGCGCGATGTGAGTCTGTGATAAGCACATTACAGTGATAACATTTCCTTGTCGTCTGGTCAGGTAATAGATTATTTTTATAGGCTATTTTGTCTCTTTTTTGTCAACAGGGTTTCTTAAAAGCGTGTCAGCATTATTAGCAGCTGTACCCTTTTTATAGACTACATTGTATTCGAAATCTCCTAATCGCCAAAAGATCTTTCTCTATTGTAGAATAATTTACTTCGGTGCCAGATAGAGTACGCGAGGCATAGGCCATAGGAAGATATTTTTCCATACATCCATGAATGAGAACACCTTCTATTTCGTAGTTAGAACTTTCTGACGTGATAATAAACGGCTCGTTAAACTAAGGATATTGAAGAATGGGAAATTAGAGAGTATATCTTTCAAAGTATCGGAAGCTTTTCGCTGCTCTTAAGTCTAATTAAAGCAGACCACGCCTTTAAAAAGATAAAAAAAAGGTTTTGCAATTGTCGAAAAATTGGGAATAAAACAGCGGTAATACTCTCATAGTCCGAGAAACTGTTTAATATTTTTCGCGTTTTTGGGACGTCGAAATCTTTGAATAGCTTCCACTTGTTTAGGGTCGAGTTTAACCCCGTCACGACTAAGAACATAGCCTAAAAATTCTACTTTTTTCGAAGGAAGGATCGTTTTTCGGGTTGTGATGTTAAATTAATATTTAGTAGACGTTTCAAAAAGTTAGCATATTGACAATATCGTCCCTATATACAACCAATTCCATTTCTTGAAGAACGACTAAACCCTTATGCATTAGCTTTGGAAATGTGACCGGCGAATTCTATTAATACAAAAATTACCAAAAGGAGTTAAAAACGCGGTTTTGTATTTAGAATCCAGATCCATTTTCACCTGATAAGCATCGGAAATTGTTCTCTACCTAGGCGTTATGCTGGTAGTGTAGGTAGAAGAACAGTGAGGGGGAGAAGAGGAGAAGTAGGTTGAAGGAAAAGACTGTGCCTGGAAAAACGAGAGGGGGGAAGGGAGAATAGTACTTCAATTGTAGGAGAGGTGACGTAGCGGTTGAAGGTGGGGTGCGATGTCCGGATAGTACCAATGAGTGACGGTCGCACTGTGGCCGTCGCACGCTTCTGGTTCTCCAGCCAAACGCTCAGTCCTTGCATGCCTCGTGGAAAGTTGCGTTAGCTGGAGGGGGGGGGGGGGGGGGGTAGTTGTAACCGTTTGATATCCCCCTTGAATCCTAAATCTAAAAATATGAAATTTAAAAGTTAACCTGGGTACTATCCTAACTTCACTTTTCTGAAGGAATTATGAAGTTAGGTGTTTTTGTTCATATTATTATTAATCATATGGGTAAAAAAAGGAAATTATTATTTTCAAGAAAATCCATACGACCCTACTTCCCCGTCTTATTTTAATTTTTCATTTATCTGCTAAATTCTCTATTTTAGGACTATATTAAGATTAAACCCTAACTAAGCTGATTCCGCGATTTAAAACTACTATTTTAATTATACAAAATAACCTTAAAGTAACCAGTAAAATAAAATATAATGTAAAGTAACATAACCAGAGGGGAGGGGAGGGGCTAATTCAATTTGAATTTTCAACGTTTTTAAAATTTTTTTTTCTTTCATAGTTGTATTTTAATTCGTTTTTTTACTTTTTAAAATTAATCTCTGTGTTGAATTTTTATTCTACCGCCGTTTCGAGTCGAACAGTCAGTTGAGCTCCCCAGCGGCTGCCAGTGCGTTAGAGGAGGATAAAAGACGGGGGAGAGAGTGAGAGGGTAAATGGAGATAGGAGGTTAGAAGCGCGCGTTGGAGTGAGAGGGAGGGGCAAGAGGGTCAGCGGGGGGCCTTTGTTCCTAATAAGGCCTAAAATATTACAAATATGATATTCGAAATCTACGAATTAGAACGATTCCAACGATATGTTGTTTGACTTATAAAGTTGACAATTAAAGAATTAGTATTCATTTTTATGTTCAATTTTATGTATTGAAACATCATAAATTTTGTTTATTGCTCAAACAAACGCATTTCTCAAAATTGTCTCTCAATAATTTTGCACTTAGCAAAAGCATGAATAGTTTCAGTCTTACCCTAATTTTGGAAAAAATTTGGGAAATTCCAAAATGACCAAATTAATTTTTTATTCAGCAGATAAGGTATATTCTCACTGCGATGAGAACAGCACCCTTACAGAGGAACAAGAAGGATGTTATAAAAACTCGCAAGGCAATAAATATCTAGTCACCATAGACGCTGTTTTTATGAATCAAGCGCTTAAGCACAAAGGAACTTTTTCATGGCATGCATTGACTAAAAGCAAGTGTTTTCTTCTGTACCACGCGAATATTTGCAGGAACTCTTCAAAATTTACCACATCTGCCCACGTATTATTGACTTCCTAATTCTTCCGATGATGTTATGGGGTACTAGAATCAAGTATTTTGATCATGGTCAGCCATGGCTAACCAGATCAACACGCATTATTACAGGTATTTTTCAAGGAGACTCCTCCAGTGCACTATGGTCCTGTTTAACGTTGAACCAATGGAGTAAACCACTATACAGCATGTAGCATAGGTTCAGAATACATGATAATCAAAATGGGAGTAAAGTTACCTACCTTCTCTACATATATGATCTGAAGGTATAAGCTAATTAATACCAGAAACTGCAGAAAGTGACTGATGCCACCGAGAAGTTTTCCCATGATATCTACATGGTTTTCGGGTTAGATAAATGGAGGACAGTGCATTTATTTATAGGGGCATCAGGGAATCATGTTTTCGGGAAACCATACAAAATAGTGACCTCGACATTGTTATTCGTAATTGAAAAATCGGAATTTCTATGATGTTTCTTTGCATAAAGGTTATTAAGAGAATTATGGGGTAAGAAAGCTTCAATCTTGTGTGAAGCTGCCCCTTATGGTTTCGAGGAATCATAAAAGAATTGTAACCTCGGAATTGTTATTAACAATCGGAAAAAAGAAATGCGTTTAAATTATCATTGGAAATATTATCTCCATTTTTAAAGCTTTTATCTTTCAAGGTGTAAGAGGTCTTTAAAAGCATAAAAATGCTTTAAAACAGTAAATTGATAAAAAGAAATCTCAAAATAAAACGAAAAAATATTCAAAAATAAACAGATGAACGGAAAAATGAATGCCGAACAATAAATCAGAATAAAATCGCCGCAAAAAATCAAGACCCCTGACTTGAGAAGGCAGTTATTCTAAAGGAAAAAATGTGAGGAGGTTGAAATAACAATCACACGATACCTCTAAGTATTTTTAATAAAATGGTGTTTCTTTAATTTGCGTAAATAATTTTCTTTCAGATTTATTTAACAAAATACAAGTAAAAATGCTGTCGCGAGGTCAATTGATCAGACACCTTAACTTTCACATAAACCCAGAACTAAGAATATGTTGGAAAAAATTTGAAAAAATTCTGGAGTCTCGTATAACATGTACAGAGTGCAGTAGAGACCTTAAAATTAAAAAATATTGAAAAATGTCAGCTTCGCAAGCATTTTTGCTGAATATTTTTATTTAGCAATTAAATGGAGTTATCGCGCTGTTTACTGGCTTAAAATGTGTGGTAATACTCAGAATAATCTTCAGTTTAATGAGGCAAGGCGCGTGCCAAAGGAGTAGAAAAAAGTGTAGAAAAAAAGGTCCCTCATATTTTCCAGCGGCAGGCAGACATTTTCCCCAGATTTTCCCACGGTCGCTGCTCGCTTATTAGGACCGTCTCAAAACTTTGAGATGAGCTGCGCTCATCTCTCCTGATATCAACTTTTAATATCATAATACAGTATCAAGCTTGCACAATTATATTTTTGAAAACTTAACCGCTTTGTTCATATCTTTTTTCGTACAAAATCAACTGTTTTGGATAGAAAAGTGGTCCTTTTGGATTAAAATTCTTCTTTTCCCGTGTACAGTATAAATGTCTTCTAAAAAGGTCTTTCTGACTTCTGAAGTTAACTATCTTTGTGAAAGTGTATCTCCTTTTCATTGAAGTTTATTCTTTTTCCTGAAAAATTGAAATTTAGTTATTTTGTATAAAATCAACTACTTTGTTAAAAGTCCTATTTTAAGTCAAAACTTTGACCATTTTCTTAAACATTCGTCTTTTCTGGAAAGCAAATTTGTTCTGCTGGATTACAAAGTTCATCTGCCTTAGCTGAAAAGGAACTACTTTGTTAAAAATTCAACTGTCTTCTGAAAAATTCGTCTTTTATATTAAAAGTTCCATTATTTGGTTAAAAAATACACTATTTTTTTTATTCATATTTTTGGTTGATTATTTAAATGTTTGGTCAAAAATGCCACTGTTTTGATGAAAATTCGTCTAATTTGCTAGAAACATTGAAATTGAGTTTCTTGGCTTTCATTCTAAAAATATTATATAATTAGGTTTCTGTGCATCAATATTTAAAAATATTTAGTTAAAAAATTAGCTATTCCATTAATGTGATTTTTTCTCTAAAAGATAATTGTTTTAAAAACTTATGTGTCGATTACTTGAAACCGTAAATCGAGATATACAAATAACTTTGTATTTACCTACATATAATTATTCACGTATCGTACATAAAAAATCTTCATACGCTTAAATGAATTCAAAAGAAAGAATAGAATTGCTGCATACAGATTATACTTAATTACAATCATCTTTTTAGTACGCTTCGATATATACAAAGGTAATTATTATTATTGTACAAAGATGCGTGATTGTAAAATTGTTTGGCAATCGCCGTCACAAAATTTATATAAAAAATTATAAAAAATTGATTAAGTTTATTTATTAAGTTGTAGTATTTTTTAACTTATAGTATTTGTTCTTGCAGTTGTTGGAAGAACATGATTATTGAAAAATTCAAACAAATTCCAGGATATTCAAAATTGAATGTTTTCCTTTTTTCTTTAAACTTTTATAACTTTTGTGATTTTATTGTGTTTAAGGTGTGTTTTTTTTTAAATATTCGCAAAACAAATATGTTTTGAAATAAAAAATTTCAAAAACTTTTTAGATTTTTCAAAAGAAATTTTTAATCTGAATTTCTGAAAAAAAACTCACTTTAAAAATGTTTACATAGCTTTAACTGACCACTAAATAATTCAGTTTACAAATTCATCTTTGAAAAGTCCAAGAAGTTTTCGATATTTCCTATTAAATAAAATATTTCTTCAAAATTGCATCTTATTACGAATAATTTAAGAAAGTACATCCTTATAGGATAAAGCCACGAAACTTATGAGTTAAATTAAAATTCAAAAATTTTCAATTTTTAATATGTTCTGAGTTTGTTTAATTTTTCAAAAATCATTTTAGACTTTTTCTTTCAACACCTAAGAGAACAAATACTGCATTTTTCATCGAAATTTCTAGCAATAGCTTACATTCTTTAGATGACTCGACATGGCCTTGCTTATACAAAAAATCTTTGACGCATTTCAGTAGCAAATTAACAGCCTAATAATTACAAAGTTATATTATAATATAGAAATAAGTGTACATAATTAAAAAAACAAAATACAATATAATTCGTGTGCAAGCTTTATGCTGTATTATGATATTAAAACTTTATATCGGGTCAGAAGTGCGCAGCCCACCTCAAAGTTTTCAGATGGCCCTGCTGAGCGAACAACGGCCGTTGGAAAGTCAGGGAAAAACGTCTGCCTGTTGCCGGGAAATATGTCTGACCTTTTGTTTCTACACTTTTTTCTACTCCTTTGCCACGTGCCTTGCCTCATTAAACTCAACATTATTCTGAAAGACTTTTATCGCGGAATGATCATTTTTATTCAGTTTTATGGACAAAATGGGAATCAGTATACGTTACCACACATTTTGAGCCATTAAACGGCGCGGTAGCACCATTCAATTCCTAAATAAAAACATCTAGAAAAAATGCTTGCAAAACTAACATTTTTTAATATTTTTATATTTTAGGGTCTCTAATGCACTCTACACATGTTGTAGGAGACTCCAGAATTTTCTCAAATTTTTTCCAGCATATTCTTATCTCTGGGGTCATATGAAAGTTAAGATGTCTGATAAATCTGCCTCACGAAAAATTGTTTACTTGTATTTTGTTAAATAGCTTTAAAAGAAAATTGTTTATGCAAATTAGAGAAACACCACTTTATTCAGAAAACTTAGCGGATTCGTTTGATTGTTATTTCAAACTCCTCACATTTTTCCCTGCAGAGTGAATTCCTTCTAGAGTATGCCTTCTAGAGTATGCCTTCTAGAGTATGCCTTCTAGAGTATGCCTTATAGAGTAATAAATGTAATTTCCACAATAACAAAAAGAACTATTAGAAATTCGATTTTGTAGCTTATGAAATATATTCTGATGCATTATCAAGGCTCTTGGCAAAGAAAATGACAAACCTACAGCCCTCGATGAAAATATCAAGTGAAATGCTGCATTATGAACAACCGTCAATTTTCAAAGTATTTGAACAATATCAGTGGGACTGAATAAATAAGTGATCTAAAATAAGTCATTAATAAAAATTTAAAAAAAATAAACATCGGTATTTAAACTAACTGCATCATTAGGTTCCTCTTGTATGTAAGTGAGCTTAAATAATGCTCTAGATCTTTATAATACATCAAAAATTTAAACAAAACAATTCAAAATCCAATTAATTTTTTTCAGAAACTCATTTCATTCAGTATAAGCTTCTAAGCACATTTTTATGAGAGGCGAAGTAAACGTTTTCTGCCACATACACGTTTTGTAATTTCAAGTGTTTCAAAGTATACATCAAGAATTAAGATCTTATCAAGCTTTCTTAAAAATTGATATATTCATAATTTTTATTTGATTGCATGTTCAGATTTTGAAACTGTGAATAAAAATCTTAGGGTCCCTATTTTGTATGGTTTCCTGAAACCATAAGGAAGGACCACCCTGTCAAAAGATTGACTTTTTCTATACCCTTCGCTCTTTTATTTATTTCATTTCGAGCACTAAAGCTTAGGTCTACACATACTCATACACCATTTCTGCCCTCACAGCAATCAGTATGTCAAGCGCGATAATATTTTAAGCGGTTAGCGTTCGGCTGTTTCAACGAGAGTGCGATAAATATTGTTTAAATAATCACGTTTTGTTTCGACCTGAAGTTGATACCTTATCTGCGCTCACGGAAGTATGCTTTGCATTTGAGACTACATCTTGAACACTTAGCATTCAGCCAAATAAAGCAGCACAGGATGTATATCATTGTAAGACAACATCATTTCATATTAATATCACCGGGGCAACGTTTTTAACGTTATAGCTGTGACATTTTATTAAATTCAAGTCTTGAGCGCTTAGCGTTTGGCAGCTTTGGGATACTCGCAACATACCGCACTATCAAACTTAAAAAACGCAAAAACTGTCTATTTTTCTCTTTTTTTTTATTCTTCATTGGACCTTCATAATCAGCATAATTACCAAGTTATAGCCAAATCCGCGGTAAGACATTTGCGCATACATTTAGTACGGGGCCCATTCTAGGTATTCTTGAATCTCAGGGTATCGATAGTTTAGAAAATTCTGATAACTGCGTTGACTGAAAGGAAAGCAACGCTTATAGCATCCCTGTCCTCGCGTACATTTTTGGGCTCATCAACTGGTCTAGTACAGACTTTGAAAGGCTAAAGAGAACAGTCCGGGAAGAAATAAAGAAGCACTGATTGCACCACAGTGATTCGGCAATTGCAAGGGTAGCTCTGTCACTATTTGAACAGTAAGCCTCCTCAGAATAGGCCTTGAATATCAGGGCAGAAGCCAAAGAATCAATAGAAACGCAATAGAGATAGAAAGTCATTCACGGCGAGTACCCTAAATCGTCAGATCAACATTAAGTGGATAAATATTTGTCAGAACCAAAAATTATCGCAAACACATGTTGCATCAAGACATGGTTGACCGGTTCCAACATCCTAAGGCTAACCTTGAATACAGGACTCTTAACAGAAGGGATACCTTTCTATAGATACATGCCAATGACCCTTTTAGAAAACGAAGAATACATATTATATTGGAACGTTACTATCCAGGCGGATCATTACATCCGAACCTATCGACCTGACATCGTTATGCGACAAAAAATGGTGGAGGAGTCTACATCATGGACGCCGGAAATAAATGGAGACGCGATCAGCCGTCATTTTCGGACAAAGGCACGGGGAGGACAGGTCAGGCATGAACACTCGTCTATTCGTGGGTTTTCATCCCGATCTGGACAATAGAGTGACTGCACAAATTATATCTAACTTCGAAATAAGTAACATCGAAAAGTAGGTGCAACAAAAACTAGCAGCACCTGTATCGTTCTCCGCAAATGCGGTGGAAGACGAGCCCCACATACCCGTGACACAAGAAGCTATGGACGAGCGGAGGCCGCATTTTCGGGGATTAAGCAGAGCGACTCTCTCATGGTCGACAGTCGTTAGGCTTCTAGCCACTGGAGCCTGCCCCTTCTACTTCTGAACAAATGTGTGTGCTGTATTGATGCCATCTTTTAATTCGGAGATCAATAACCGCCAATGAGTAACGATCTACCAAATTGTGGAGTCAATAAGGACCTTCTCCGCTTAGGTGGCTGCCTTAATACCGAGCTACTGCCTCTGTTCTTGCAGCAGGATATAAGCTTGCTGCAGATGCAGACTATCGAATATTGCGCTGCAGTCACGTGTGCCAGCAATATGAGCATAAGGCTCAGAATCCGAGCTGCTGACAATCATGCCCCAACAAAGTTTCGATTTCTAGGTGAGATTAGTAAAATAAGAGAAAAACTGGGTTCAGGAACATCTACAAACGTAGATGGTAGAAACAAGATTCAAGAGGATTGTAAGCTACCTAGGGCCACGGAAATGGCCAGATATTGTTCGAGAATCTGAGGTACTTATAGCTAAATTCAATTAGACACGATGTGGCTTCGCCTGGAAAAGGACAAAACTGCGCACTTGCATCAAATAAATGATCTATTCATCACAGGCTCCGACATACTTGTGTTGAATGTGAAACACTACCAACGTAATTTTTACATGGCATCCATTGATTATTACCAAAAGCCGTTTCTCTCAATAGCCCAAGATTATTTTTCTTGAGGTCCTTAAGACATTTAAGGTCTGTCCGCGTGTCATCCAGTTTCTAGATCACGCTATGCACTCATGGTGCACAAGGATCAAATATTTTAGTCGTGGTGTGATGAGAGATACCTGGCCTTTGTCTATTAATTAAGGACTCTTCCAAGGTAATTCATTCAGCACAATATAGTTTATTGAGTATTAAATCCACTAAGTTGGACAATCAGCAGCACGTCCTCTGGGTTTGAAATTGATGTGGGAGTAGCTGATTCTTAACTCACTCACTTCCTGTGTTATAATCCCCAACTTCAAAAACCTTTTCAATTCAAAAAAAGTTGTATCCTTGTATCCTTAAAAATATAATTTGTTTACTTGAAATAAAGTGTATGCAATTAAAAAGAAATTCTTTTAAGTACACATAAAATTTCATATTTTATTTCTGAAAATTTGGCAAGATTAAAATTTTAGTATTTATTTGCTCTTAGCTTTTAAGATTTTTATGTTAAATCTTGATCAAATGTAATATATACGTAAAAAGTCGTTGAAACGAAAGATTTTCATACTTTTTGTTTGCGAAAAAGAGATTCATCAATTCTCAAGTTTTGAAATAAGGGAACTGACGTCAATTAAGCAACCATAATTAATGATACATTGTCGTTTTACCATTTTAGTTCAAAAGACTTATCATTTTACAAAACTGTTGTAAAATGTTCCTTTAAAGGTGGCGTGGAAAGGAATTTTATTAAAAAATGTGTGGGATTTCTGAACTTTCTTATTTTTATTTTTAAGTGTATTTTAATCTGCTTTATTTTTAGGGCAAAATCATATGCTGAAAAACGATCAAAGAAATATATCTATTTCTTTAACTGGTCTAAAAGGTTACAGCCAAATCTGTGCAATCGTTTGTTAACATTTTTAAACGTTTTTTGTACAATTTAAAAGGCGATTCTTCATAGCATTTTTCTAACTAATCGAGCTATTTCTATAATTTGATTCCTAAAATTTATTTCCTAAGGTCAAACATGGTACAAAAATCTCGTAAAATTAAAAAAAAATGAACAACTATTTACAAGAATTTTTTAAATAAAAATCAATGAGTATCATATTCAAACCAATTTTAGGAATATTTATAAAAGTATTGTTATTTTTCATTTAAAAAATTATTGTATACAGATCACAGTTTTTACTTAAAATTTCACGAAGATTTGTTTTACCCTCTTTGACCCTAGGCCAGAATCAAGGGAAAATATTCTAAAAATATGTTCATAAGGCATAAACTTGCTACAGATACTTACCTTTAGAATTGTTTTCTCCTTTTAAAATCATGAGATATTTCTTCATAAAATAAATTTTGTTGAATTTGTTTTACAATTATTTACAATCAATTTCCAATTACATTTTTTTAAATTATAATAAAATTGTAAAAGCTAAATTTTGTAATGTTGAGATAAGTATTTTTCGACATTATTGATTTTTTAAGGATTTCATATACAATAAAATAAGTATTATCAGTTTTTTTCAAACTTATATAAATATAATTATTATAAGATTGCTAAGAAAATTAAATTAAGATTTTCGAATGTATCAGATGTGTGTGGAAAGATTCTAGGAAATTTTAAAGACATTTTTTGATTTTATAGGATTTAAAAAAGATTAGAAAAAATTCTTATCTATTTAAAACTTTTTAAATTCTACAAGACATTGATATATGTCTAAAGTTTTTATTAAAAATTTGAAAAATCATTCAAAATGTACAAAAAAATTTCCTGTAATCTTCTAAATTTTCCCAAGGATTTTAAGTAACTTTTTTAATTCTCTTGACAGCTTTCGATATTCTTTTGAAGCTTCTTAAGTTTATCCTACATTTCTAAAACTTTAATTTACTTTTTAAATAATGTTCTAATTTTCTAAATTATTAAAAATTTTTAACTTTTTAATCTTACCGAATTGAAACATTTGGCTTTAAAACCTTCTACACTCTTTTTCGAAATCTCATGAAATCGTTTGAAAATAAAAAATCATTTAAAATTTGTACACGATAATTAGGATAATAATTTTGTTTTTCTAATCTGTTTAGACCTTCTAATCTTATAATCTTTACAGAGAATTAAATTTTGCCTGAATTTCGTTAATTCTGCAAAATTTAAAAAAAATCACTTTTAAGGGTTTCAGATTCTTTGGGATTTTTTGAAATCTTTTGCAATGTCTTGAAATGTTTTAAAATAATATTTTAAAATTAAATTTAAAAAAAAAAATGATTTTAATTATTCCTAGATACCTAAAAGACTTTTTATTTCATTTTCATGAAACGTTACGTGATTTTAACATGTTTAAAAATTTTCAAATTTCATGAACTTTCTTCAACATTTTTGAAATTTTTATTTTCTGGGATTTTTGTTTTTGTGTTTCATAACTTTTTCATCTTTCACAGGATTAAAAAATTCAGTAATCTGTTTTCCAGAAAATACCTAAATAATACTGGAATAATACCCAACATATACCGAAAATGACTTTGCTAGTTCATACTGAAGTAATACCAAAATAATACCCGAAGTATTTTTGTTTCTGGCTGGGTTGCACCATACGTGATATTTATCACGTATTATTTGAAGAAATTTAAAATCGATATTTTTGATATATTACAGAATTTGGCAACATCTGTCCACGCAAAAGGGTGAAGAAACCTCACATGTACAAATGGAATCTTGCAAAAGTTACTGTTGAAAGTGGAAGTGAAAGAAAAACTGCGCGAAGGCGAGTAATTCTAGAAAAATCCTTCTGTGTACAAATTAATTTCTAATGCCAAAAAGAATGTTCTAAGTTAATCGAAATTGATCGATTCGGTCGTCCGTGTCCATGCCCCAGTAGCAAAAAAAAAGGAGTGACTCTAACCCTATTGATACAATGAACAAGAGAAATTTCACGTGCATTTACAGAGTGCTTGGCAGTATAGGAGTTTCACACGTTGTATGCCGTGAATTTTATCTTAAGGCGTTACAAATTATACATTGTACAAATCTCTTCATTTAATTACAAAAAATTAAAGTAATGCTTGAAAACACGGAAGAGCAATGCCTGCAAATAAAACAAAAGGAGAAGGCATAGTCACTCTCAACGACAGTTCCTTTATCCCTGTTTGAATCTCAAGAAACTGTTCAACTTGTACAACCAAGATCGTTAATCGAAAGAGAAAAAAATCTTAAAACATTCAATGTTTCGACACATATTTAACACCCGTTTTAACCTGAGCTTTAAGCCCCAAGACTCAGGCACATGTAAAACTTGCGACAATTTCCAACTTATACTAAATGGAACAAACGTTTCCGAGGATGTTAGAGAAGAAACCATCAAGAAAAAAGAACAGCACTTACAGTAAAGTCACCAAAATAGTTTGTTTTCACGTACTATTATCTGAAAATAATGGGAACGAAAGTAGAAACAAGTGTTATAACTTACAAAAGAAATAGCGGTTAATAAAATGTTATATTTTATACACCTAACATTTTATTTAATCTTCCATTGTTGTACTGTCTAGTGATTATAATGTACATATTTCTTATCATAACATTGCTACACATTTTCAAATTGTTGTGGTTTTCGGAAAATGTGAAAACTTAGCAAATTCGGTAGTTTTCCGAATTCTTAATTTCTCTCCAAATTATGATTATTCATCTCATTTTTTCGCGCAGTGGACACTAAATTGGTCCTTGCCTTGTACGGAAATTGCAGGAGAACCTCAATCCCAACATCAGTACAATTAAGCTATACTCTGATAGTTGCGGGGGGGGGGGACAAAACAGGGATATTAAAGTTACCCTTATGTTGCAGCATTTTTTGGAAAATGAAGACGTTCTCTGTATTAAACAGAAATACTTTTTACCAAGACATAGTTATAATAGCTGTGACAGAAAGGGCCTAGGGGGGTAAGCATGCAAAAGTTACCCCCCCCCACATATCAAGTTCATATTACCACTATATATGGACATTGATGTGACATAAAATTCTTATAAAGGATAACTTAAAAATTTTATTTTTAGGGTAGTTATGGACAAGGAAAGTAAAATAAAAAAGTCATTTTTCTCGAAACTACCCAACCGATTTTGGTAAGTCCTCTTGCCCCTCACCATTTGGGGTGCTTAATTAAGGTAAGTCCCCGTGCCTCTCACTAGTTGGGGTTCTTAATTTAGGTGAGTCCCCTTGCTCTCACCAGTTGGGGTACCTAATTGAGGTGAGTCCCCGTGCCTCTCACCAGTTGGAGTTGCTTATTCCTTTAATCATTATCGCTGTCACTTTCAATCACTGGAATATACTTTCTCTTCTTGAACACATCACTGAGTATTTCTGCAGTTTAAAAATTTTGGACAAATACCTAGCATGTGATAAATAATAAACAACTGCCGCAATGTGTGAACAACAACCAACA
>JAAAKG020214772.1:0-22206 GCA_010014905.2 Druon quercuslanigerum
GAAATTATTTCTTTGATTGTTCCTAGTAACTGGTTTGAATCAAAATAATTTTGTTTTGAATCAAGAAAATCATTTAAGCAAATAATTTCTTTAAATAGAAGAGATTACATGGCGACATTTATTAAAATCAAATATATTTTCTTTTAATGTAAAAATATTTGTATGTTGAATAAAAAAAAACTAGTTAACAAAAATTTGTTTTAATTTAAAAAGAACTTTTTTCTGGGTGCATGTGCTGATTAAATGTGATTTATTAATGCATAAATGCAAATTTAGTAAGGAATTTTAAAGAATGGATAAATACTTGAAATATTGAGTTAGGGACTTTACTTATCACCATTCTAAGTTTGTATGTAGTTGACTTCTAGGCATTTAAAAAATCGGGTTAAATGATTAGTCCAATATGTATCCTTACATAAGAAAATGTACATTAGGTATGCAGCCCTAGCCAGAATTCGCAATCCACTAAAAAAGAACGCATTAAAAATATGCCTCTCTTTTTTCGTGACTCTATCAACGTAGATAAATGCAGTTAAAAGGATAAAAACAGTTAAAAAGCTAATTAAATTTCGCTAAATTAACTTCGCTAAATCAAAGTTTAAAGTCTCCGTCTTAAAGTCAGACAAGAATAGTTTAATTTTCAACTAAAAAGGATCAGTTTTCATCAAAAAATGAATCAAGTAAAAGGATTGTCAACAAATTAGTTACATATTTAACGCAATTTAAGAATTTTAGGCCAAAAGCCTAAATTCAGTTCACATGTAAACGAAAAATATGAGAAAAAGGAAAATTTTTTTGGAAATAGAGGAAAAAGTGGAATTCTTACAAAGAATGTCCTGCCTTTCAAAAAAATTGTACTCATATTTGCATTGTCCATGCGAGATATCACATTCTCCATCAACCCCTCCCCCGTAAAGCTCCTAAACTAAGATTGAAAAAGTGGTACCTTTTCTTGTGGAATTACTCATTTTATTTTTCTCATGGCGATAATTTATGATAACGAATTTTCTTTTTTGTTCTGTAAAATTCAAAGCACATTTTTCGATAAGTTTGAAGCAATATTAGGAGCCGAAACAATACATAAGGTCACTTGATAGATCTTATCGTTGGGTACGAAATTTAAAGCAAAACGGTTCGTTCAAATACCTAAAGATAACTCTATCCACTATCTGTCAAGTTATCTAGAACTTGACAGATAGAGGATATGATTCACCATCGCAAAAACGGCCTCTTTTCTCGATACAGTCTCTTAAACTTTGATTCCACAGAGCACACTTTAGTATTCTAAAATGAAACTAAAAAAGTATAGATTTTTTATTTAAAATAATAACTAACAAACAAAAATCTAACAAATGAGCAGCTTTTAAAAATCTGTGGAATGAGGGAATGGGAGATTGAGAACTTTAAATAAAATAGAAAGCTACATTTCCTTCTTTTATAAAAACTCCTGTATTTAACAAACCTGGCAAAGTAGTTTTCCTCGATTTGTTCTAGTTTTTTAGTTAAAAAATCTAATATTTTTTTGATAAAATGATTAATTGTGCAGTACAGAGCCATTAATGACAGTTCTTTCTCTGTGAATCATCTCCTCAAGGTACAAGCAATCTGTTATAAGTATTTGAACGAACTAATTGATTTTAATTCCTTATTTAACGATAAGATAAAATAAATAATATTATACTTTCGGTATATGATATGAGAGCTGCATTGAGATAGCAATGAAATAATTTCAGAGAAACCTAGAAGACAGACAAATAAAACAGTAGAAATAAAATAGATGTATCTAACGCGAAAGAAGTAGAGAAATCGTGATGGAAAGGAACCCGTGTAGAAATTTCTCCATCTTTCCCTATTTGAAGTTGGGTTCCGATGGGGTGCTTTTCAGAATACCTAGTCTAGAAAAAACTGGTTGAGGCCCCTATCAGAATATCTAGCCTAGAAACAACTAGCTGGGGCCCCTATCAGAATATCTACCCTAGAAAAAACTGATGGGTGCCCTGTCAGGTTCTAGTGAATATTTTCGTGCATCGTATAGTATGGCAAATCTATCTGTATCTTGTTTTTTTTTAAAGGAAAAAATTCCATCTATATGAAAAACTGTAAATGTTCAGAAAAAATTTCATTTCCTGTCATTGTAAAAAGTTGTAAAGTAGTTTACAACCGGAAAAAACGAAATATTATAGGAAGAAAACGTTCAATAGATTAAAATTATCTATTTAATAATTATTTTATTGATATTCCTTTTAACAGTCAGTATATTTTACATTTACATAACTTCGTATCATAATAAATATTTAATTAGAAAAAGAGAGTTTACATTTTTTTGACCTGTAGCGTATGAATATTGCTTTTTCATTGCCTATCAATTAGAAGGTTTAGCGTAATGGTTAAACTCCCGACTGCCATTCGATAGATTAAGGCATAAATGTAGGTGCTCGATACTCCGTAACGTTATAAACTCTATTTCTAATACAATATTTAAAAATGTAATATATGTATTCACTCTAAATAGGACCATCAATATTTAAGGTCAAAATACTCGCAATCATTTAATATTTATTTTTTAAGTACGTTTTTGTGTCAATAGGAATTAAATATTCAGCAGGTAATAGAAAGGATCTAAACGGGGCCCTAATAATCGTCGGGCGATAAAAGGGCACCCTTGTTAGGGCCTGCACAGAAGTTTTAGCTAGAACCTGGCTAAAGAAGCGTTACAAAACTAGTCAGACCCTCTTCATTTTTCCCGACGAGCACCCATTTGGAAATAGGGCAATCTATTCAGGGGCCTACTAAACCCTGATCAGAATTTCTACATGGGACAGTGATAGCATAAAATATATTTGTAATATAAATGAAAGAACAGTCAAGACTAATATAGAAAATTAGTATGTGGGTGAAGCCGCTGTTGTTCCCAATACAACTTTTATGGGATATTGTAGTTTCCCGAACTCGGCACTCGAGAAAGAAACTTTCAATTGTGCACGATATTATAATTATTCTGAAATTGCAGGAATTTACCCCCCACCTAAACTTAATGTTAAATTTACTGAAAAATAACTAGAATCTCAAAACAAAAAAACAAAAAAAGACAGACTTTACAGTTTAAAATGCTTTCAAAGAGTTTAAAATGCTTTCAATAAGGGAAATAAACTCTTTTTAATCAAACTGATTTTAAACGCAAACAATATTTTTATTTTAAATGATAAATACACGGAAAAGTGAATTAATCTTTCCTGCATTATTTCTATAGTCGCGGATAAGAGCGAATCTTGTACAAATGTTATAAGCTTTGTATAACTTTCAGGATTGAATGTAAAACAAATTTGAAATAACTCTACAAGAATTCTGTAAACTTTAAATTGAACTACGATTTAAAAATGCTAAAAATATATCGAGAAATTTATGAAAAAACGTTGACAACTTTTGTAGAAATCATATTTGAGGTATTTACAGTTAAAGCTATTTAAAGTTAAGTATTCGGAAATTATTACATGATTATGGTACTTTTTCACCTACCATTCGCCAGGAAATAATCGCTGATCACCTGAAATTTTTGGAGTTTTTTCCTGCTGAGATTTTCATGAAAATCTGCACAAAAATCGAGGTGCCTATATTTGTTGGACAGACAGTATATGCCTCCATTCTGTCATATGAATCGAAAAAGTCTTGAAAACTTGATGAAAAGTCTCATAAAAATTTGATTCGAGGTATCGAGTGTTGGTGAAGTTCTTCAATATAAGATCTATAGACCTGCCTTCTATATAAAATGGAGCTGCAAGTCCCCACTACGTGAAGGTAGCGAAATTCCCCGCGTCCCACGCCTCCCGACCAAAGGGTTTGTTTAATGTTTAACGGTTTTAACGTACGAAGTTTTTTAGTGACGAATATTAATAATAATATTCAATCGGATTGTAGAAGGAGTAAGAGTAAGTATCTGAAAAATTATTGTATTCATATATGTGTAATGTAAATATAATTACGCAGAGTAATGGCTACAAAAAGCGCATTAGTGTGTTTGTTCAATTTTTTTTGAAAAATATTTTTTGAAAAATATTATAAATATTATAAATATATATGATTTAAAAATTTTTAAACTTCAGACTTGAATTTCAAAAGATTTCAAAATATTTAAAAGAGTTCAAGGTATTTTTTTATGAATTTAAGAGATCTTAAGTACTTTTGACGAACTTTTAAGAAAATTCGGTAGAATTTAAATGAGGTTTAAGATTTTAAAGTAATTTTAGAATATATAAAATGTACTTGAATTCCTTAAAGTATTTTAAATCGTTAAATCTTCGGAAATTTGTAGAAATCCTTTAATCTATTAAATTTCTTAAAATGAATATTGATTTCTATAAATTCTTTTAAAATAACTTGAAATATTTTTGAATTTAGTTTAAATCTTGTTTTATCAACTAAAATATTCAAAAATAATTTGTAAGACTTCTAAAATCTAAAATATTAGTACTTATATTATTATAAGCTTAACAATATTTTTTATAGAATGTGTCACAAAAATATTTAGATAATCCTACACAGCTGCTGGTTATATTTCAGATTTTTTACATTCTCATCATTTATGATTGAAAAAGTATTAGAATTGTCCGAAATTTGACACCACAGTTTTTAAACGGATCTCCGCGTTTCGAGACCACCTGAATCTGAAACTCAAGTTTTTACGATGGCGTCTATCTGTCTGTCCATCCGCCCGTAAACACCATAACACGATAAAATCAAATCGACCTTTCGCACAATTTTTTTACGTCCTAAAAGAAAGGACGAGTTCGTTAACCAGCCATTTTGGATTAAAATTAAAAAAGTGAGCGCTTTTGAAAATTTTTGAGACCATTTTTTTCTGAATTTGAAAATTCTATGCACGATATTCTATGCACGATATAAAAAAATCCAAGAAAAGAAAACACTGCTTTTTAAGGCCCTGCAAGATTATTATAACAACTTTTTGGATTTTCTTGATAATCCAAAAATCAAATTTTGATTGCACAAAAAGTATTGAAAAATCGAAAATTCCATTTTTTGTTTAAATTATACAGGATACGAAAAAAGATAAATTAACAAAAATTGTAATCCTAAAAAAGAACTACAATTTCGCTAAGAATCACTTCTTGATAGGACGCGTACTTTTTATTTTATCTTTGAAAAATAACATATAAATACTGCAATCTAAAAGAAATCTTTTATGATAACGTTTTATTCAACCATTCCAAATGCAAAGAATGAATATTCGAGCGCGAAGCTTACCCTAGGCGCGCTCAAACTTGCGAACGAAGTGATCCGCGCGTGTACCAGCGCAGGATGAGACTGTGCCCGCTAAGAAGGCACATTTTTTGTTTATACTTCCAGCTGGTTAGCCGCGAGGCGTTAGGAATACGAATCTTATAGGGTTCGAACCGGCGGCGAATAAAAATTTTCATAGCGTGCCATTCTACGTTTTTCGTATCCTGCCTTTTAATAGATTACGTCACCTCAGCCTTTAAATTTTATAGAACTTTGTAAAACATTTCGTTGCATAGTGCAACGCAATATACTACAAAGACGATTTTAACTTTCATTAAACTACCTATCGTATCCTCTAATGTAAGATTAGCTATATAAAATTTTATGGTTATTTTTTCCGTATAGTAACATTTAGTCGAAAAATACAAATTTTTAAGAAAACAGTTGAAACTTGAACCAAAACAGATTCATTTTCAACAAAATAGTTGAATTTTTAACAAACAAAAATAAGACGAATTTTCTATCGCAAGTTAAACTATGAAGAAACGAGTTGAGATCTAAGTTTAAGAACATGAATTTTTAACAAAAAAGGCAACTTTTAACCAAGAGAGGCGAATTTTGAACAAAATAGTTGAATTTTCAACCTACTGTAAAAATGAATATTCAATTAAATGGTTGATTGTTTTAACAAAAATGATTACACTTGAATCAAAAGCAGTTGCATTTTCAAACAAATAGTTAAATTTTCAAATGAGAACATTGTATTTTTTAGCATACAATTTGATTTTCAACAACAAAGTTAATTTTGAAGGAAGAAGAATGTATTTTAAAAAATTGCTTTTCGTCTAAAAAAGAAGATATTTTTAACAAAAGAGTAGAATTTATAACCAAAAGAGATCTTCTGAACCAAAAATATAATAGAACACTAAAAAATGGCTGGTTAAATCAACCAGAAATCTGGTTAAAACAGCCCTTACTATTTTTTCTGGTTAAAGTAATCAGAATTCTGATTGTTTTGATCAGAATTTCTGGGTAATTTAACCAGAACTATTGTTACTCTAACCATATTTAACGTATTTAACCAGAATGCTGATTAATTTACCCAGACATTTTTTTGAGTGAAGTGTTGTCAATGAAATAGAATGAAGTTAGATTTTCTTATTGGATTCTAGAAATAAAAATAGGGGAAAATATTCATTCTTTAAAAAAGTGGAAAGAGGACAATAGGGAATCGGGTAAGAGTGAGAAGTCTGAATAAGGTAACTCAATTTTAGCAAATTTCTATAAAATTACGATAAAATTATGGTGATGTTAAAGGCATGAATACGCGCGAAAATAGAAATAGGAAAACATAAAAAAATAAAAAAATAAAATTAAGCAAAGTGAACAAGCGAAATACTGAAACAATCAAATCTGACGTAAATTAGTCGGCAAACTGTAGATATTTCAACATATTCTCTCCATGTGAGTATGTAATTATTTGGCTCTGGTCTGCTGTCCAACAGAAAAAGCGATATCATACCAAAATAATTTCTATGGGAAATATTACTTACTAGGTTTTTCCATTGGACAGCAGCGGTGTGATTGCTTGTCATACATAAAATCGTGCGCAAGGTGGATGAACCAGTATAAAGATTTATGAACTCGGCTTTGCAATAAAAAATTTTCAAATTAATTTGACCTAATGCATAAAGTTTCCTTTATCCGTTCCTTAATGAAAAAATTTGTCTGGTGTCATTCAACGTATTAATTAATATTACGGTAAGAATGCAGATTCTCCCCTGGCATATTCTATTTTTTTGAGGCAGCGACGTAAACACTGTTTCTTGTTCTTTGATAAAATAAAGAATAAAAACAAAATCTCACGCCATCACATCTTGAAGTTTGAGGTTGATACTCTTATTTTTTTAATTGTGATTTAGTAACGGTACTACCAAGAGGGCACACGAGTATCTGGATAATGAATCGATTCCAACGATTACCGCACGGAAGAATAGGAGGTGCATCGGGTTTGGAGTCATGCGCCAATTAACATTGAGAACTTGACTCAAATTGACCTTGTGGCGGCAATTACGTTATCGCTCACTGATATACCCACGTTACTTATTTGACCTAACTTTTTTTTTACTATTGTATATCACAAATGCAATTGATATTTTTATATTTGTAATACCATTACTATGTATAACTTAGCACTCGTAGTTTATTATAATTTGTGAGAACCCTAACCGAGTTAAATAATGAGAAAGCGAAACATGCTCGAAATTCTCGTTAACGTCGTTAGCGTTTATGCTTTCACACAACTGAAAGTAAGTAAACAAGTGTTGTAATTAAACAAATCGCTTATTTGTATATTTAAATTTTTCAGATATTTTAGGGCTACTTCTTTGAAGTGTTGTATTTAAAATAATCATATATAATAAATTAATTATCCCGAAATTCATTCATTTGTCGCGGTTGAATGGAAATTCATTAGAGCTCAATACTGGGAGAGAAGCTAACATATTTTGTTAACAATGAAATTTCCTTTATCATCAAACAACAAAATGATGAAAAGTTTGCCTATTTCACATTCGAAAAACCAATTACGATTTCTAATTACCAAATGGTATATTTATTCAGTATATAACTATTTTCAAACTACCGTATCACAATGTATTATTATTTGTAACTGCTGTATAAAATAAAGCTTTCTTGATCTAATTCTAAGTAATTTAAAATGTGTACATTTCAGCTGATAGTAAGGGTTATAAGACAAGATGGAGTGGAATTCCAATTTCCCGACAATCATTCTCTCGACTCTTGTCACATTCTGGAAGATCAAATGGTAGGGAAATCCGAAATAATGTCTCAAATGAACATTCCGAATGTGTTCAACATAATTGGACGAAATTGTCCTATTGAAAAGTTTATATTTAACAGTTTTAATATCGGGTAATAAGATTAAGAATATCGATTATGGGCATTATTCTTTAAATATTTTCAGGGCACGGTTCGTCTGACGTCGCATGTTTTCCCCTATTTGTTTGCATTGAAAAACGACATCGGTTGTGGAAGATTTAAGCTTGCAACCAGTTTATTGAATTGCGAACCTTTTACTGAGTTCTTCGAGAATTGCACATTACTAATCATGACTGAGACAAAATTGGAAATCTCTGCATCACACTGCTTAAATACTTTCGAATAAGTATTTAAGTATAGGTAAATGTTGATATCCTTTCATTCTGAAAACTGTTTGATATCCGAAGAATAATTAAACAAATAAAACAACGAAATTGTAGAAACAGAAAATTCCTAATCACTGCTCGAAAAATCTTTGTTTATTTTATACCTTGGATTATTTTCCTTGCGAATAATATACTACGGTAATTAAGTAAAACTATCGTTAAAACAGACGTTACAAGATCTTGTTTCCTGTAAGTATTATATGATGACTAGTAATCGTCGGTGCTTCGTTATAAACATAATATTCTCAAGAAAGTACTTCTATCCGTTCCTCATCCTTATCCACCCTCGGAATCGTTTAAAATTCTGTTCGATTGTGTTCACCTTTGAGAAGAATATCCTGCTCGCCCGCATTCACCTTTTGTAGGGTATGCGATTCGAAAGAAACTAAAAAGTAACATCCTGTTAATTCCACCAGCGAGCCTCGGGAGGATCGAGAATCGATCTAATATTTCGTTCGAGGTCTACGAATATTATCGGAGGCAATTTTCGAATCTGATTATAGTTATGACTATGAGTAATGGCCACAAATCGTGTCGGCGAGGTCGTGGCTTCGTTGAACCATACAAGGGATCTTAGATTCAGATACTGGTACTGAACTTGTCTCGGACAACCTGTTTGTCCGTTATGCATTATGCTTGTTCACGAATGGTCGTACTATGCTACCAATGAACAGTGTGTTCAGATGATGTCTTGACGTGTTATCGATTCCTTCGGAAGAGAATAGGGTATACGACCGGCAGAAGATCCGTGATGAACACAGTTCAAACCGCTTCAAATTTGATTCTTAACTTTGATAATTATTGGGTAAAATTAAACTAGAGATGTGTTGTACTGTGGTCTATTGTGTTATACTTCATCAGTGTTCAGTGCTCAGGAAGACAAGTGTTGGATTTCAAATAAGAGAGTTACTGTGAATGCTATTGTTTATCAGAACACAGTTATCATAAATAATGGCAGCGATAATAGTTTAGAGACTTGAAAATAAAAATCATTCAGAATCCTTCTGTAGATTGTCATTTTTTCGAGAAAAACGCAATTGAGAGGCTATGTGCAAAAACATCCTACTTTTATTTTTAGAAGTCACTGGTTTTTCATTTTTTTTGCAACAACATGCGTCAATTTATTATGTAACTCTTTTAAATTAGTATATTTTTTATTTATTATAGTAAAAAGAAATCTTTTTTCCTATGCTCTAAAACTGACAGTATTGTGCCTAATCCTTTTCTGATTTCGACATCACTTTTGCACTGACTTAAAAAACTCAAAATCCTTTAGACTTTAACATCTAAGACGCAAATAAATCTCACAATTATGGATGAACTCCGTAAATTTGAACAAAAATTTAGGACATTAAGAAAGTACAACGAATAATAATTAATATGCAAATGACTGAGTTTATGTTTATTATAAACACTTCTACCAAGTGTAAATTAACTCCCTGACCTGTGGTTACTCTGTATTCTGAATAACAACTATATAAAATTATAAAGCTTACGTAAAAAAAATTCTCTACAACAGAACAACCTGAATTTGGAAACTGAGAAAAATTAATATTACACAATAAGACCTTCGAACACTGCTATTATTCATATGGAAATCAGTACATTATAAATTTATGTTGTTGCTAAAATTAAACAAAAAACAAAATTCAACTTTTATTAAAATTTCATGACCGCTACAAAATTCGCACAAATTCGTGAAAAATATATTTTCAATTAACGAAATTTTAGGAAAATAATGAATCTCAAATAAGGTTAAAAACAAAATACTTCGAAAAAGAATATATCTTTGTGATGAAAAAAAATGGTAAATTCTTCTCGTTTTTTACGATTCTTTTAATACTTTTCTATATCCTTATAGTTTCATACGTAACAGGATGTGTCATTTTTTTATATGCCCTCGGAAAATGGGTTCAGCCTAAGTAGGGGAGGATCTTAGAAAGGTGAGAGGGAGGGATAAGGGCCACTTTCACTCGAGCCAAAAACCTTTTAATGGGTCCCCTAGAAAAATCAGGGACCATTGGAAAGTGTTCGGGGTGCCTTCAAATTAGGAACTTTTGCGAATCAGAGGCACATCCAAACCCTTTCCAATAATTTTTGGTGGATGGTAAAAAGAGACAGCAACCCTTTTTTCTATTGGATTCGAGTTCAGCGTAGAAAAATACATTACATAAATGAGTTTTAAACAAATCGAAGGTAACTGTACACCTATCGAGTAAACAAATATCGATATCTAGAAAAAAGTCAGAGAGTGATACATTTTTCTGCCAGTTTCACGTTCAGAGTAAAAAATAAATAAAATATGTGAGTATAAAAAAAATCAAAGGGGAATGACTTTTTCTATACAGTTACCCAATAAAAATTTGATGTTGGAAACTAAAGAATTAATATTTGGATATATACAGGGTGATTTTTTTAACTTGAAACTTACAAATATCAAGAAAAATAGGCACTCTATGAAAAAATGTTATCAATCAAAATTTAATCACTCTGAGGAGTACATACACTAATGTTAAAATCGGTCCCCCCACACCACCCACTGGGGGTGGCGGCAAGTTAAAAAAAAATGTAAAAAAAATTCGAAACGAGAAAAATGTTTTAGACAAAGCATACGCATTTTTATCCAAAGAATCCGAATATACAATAAAAAATAGGGGTTCCCATTTAAGATTTCGAACTTGCCCCCACCCCACTCCCAGTGGGCGCTGTGGGGGACCCGATTTTAACATCAGTGTATGTAAAATAACGCGGTTTTAACATTAGAATTATTTGTGATAATAATTTAAATAGTTTTCTCAATGAAAACATCCAAATTTTCAAAAGATACACCCTCAGACATGAATACAGAACAATTATTCGACTGTGAAAACTATACTTGGTTAAAAGCTTCAGCGATTTTTCCATATGCAAACAATTTCCATCCTCAGAAGAAAAAAAAAACTTAAAAAGTGAAAAAAACACATCAATAAACTCGTCTTCCTGTATGTACTTGAAAATGCCTAAAGTGACTTTGACTGCGGTTACATAAATTCTTTAGTCACATTTTATTATTCGACAATGCCCAATGGTTCTTAGAGTTGATAAGGTTCTGACCTATCGAAGGAGGGTTCGATCTGGCTCATAAATAATTAAATATGCGAGGACGAATAGTGAGTACTGTGATATAGGTGGTTTGTTAAGGGGTGGAGGAGAAGGTCCCAGAAAAAAGGAATGACAACGAGGGAGTAAGATAGTGAATAAGAGATGCAAAAACGGTATAGTCAAGTAGAGAAGAGGGAGAGAGAAAAAGAGAGGAAGAGAGAAAGAAATAACGTGATCGTGAGTCTTTTCTGTCGGGGGTGTAAGGGCTCGACGAAAGCGATTCATTAGTCGAACAACACGGAAGTGTTTCGAACAACACGCCTGTTCCTTTCCGTGTGTCTACCAATGCGCATACGTAGGAAACGCACACGCGTATTTGCGTGAGCAAATGTGTTCGACATATGTATGTATGTGTGTGTTTTTTTGTGTCCCCGAGTAACTTAAACCAAATTTGGATCACACAATGCTTTGTTATATGCGCCACGCGGCGGTCCAGAAAGAGCATAAGTAGCTCTTTTAGGACTGGACAGTTCGCTCCGAGCTCAAACACGGGATAATCGTGTCGCGATAATTCTTGCTCAGTGATTATTTAAACGACCCACTCTGACATAAACGACGCCCGAACAGAAGAGGCGGCGGATCTTGTACATTTAACTACTGCCAAAAGGGCTAAAGTGAATTTAAGTATAAAACTTCTTTTCAATTTACAGCGCCAAGTGTCTCATCCCGAGCTCGTTACATTTTTTCCATGTGATTTCCTTTCGTTAAAAGATGTTTCACATCTTTTTTAGTTTCAGGGACACGAAGGGAACTGAGGCTCGCCTGTCCTCAGCATAATAATTGTGGGCCAAATCTTACTGCTTGTTATCATTTGCATAAAGTAATTTATGTTGGGTGTAAAGCCAAATAGCTGTTTATTAAAAAGCGTATAGTGAAATATTTCAATTACTTTTTAAAAAACACCTCTTAAACTTTAAGATCAAAGAGTAGTTTCTTAATCCTTTCGAATTGGTATTGATGCCACCCAACGGGACAGCAGATATAAGTCAGATTGATGAAAAATGGTCGATTTATTCACTCAAACGATAGTTACGAGTATCATAAGCATATCGACACTCTGGACTTGACTCGATTAATGGTGTGAGATGCTAAGAAATAAATCCGAGCGTTTAGTCACACGGCCACGGAAGCTCTCGGATTTTGCTGTTGTCAAGACTAATCTACCTGACTTAAAATTGTTATGAAATTCGTAGCGTTGAGAAAGACGAATGATATAAACAGTTAAATCATGTCCGACTGCACTAAGTGAACACCTTCACCGAAAATTTATCATCCACATAAACTCTTACACTCAAGTAGGGTTAACGTTTTTATGACTATCTGTGTTGGGATTATTTGTTAACCAAAGCTGGAGAAATCGCCTTTCAAAGTCGTATGTTCAAATATATGTAACGTATGAACAGAAAATAAAATAACTTAAAAATCGAAAGTACACAAGTTATACGATTCTTGTGATATATAAAAAGTACAATATGCATCGTAATTTCAGTATTTTTCCCGCATTTAATACATTTATCTAAGCAGAAAAGATTGGAGGAATGAAATAGTGTTAATTGGATTATTTTATTGCTCTATAGTTGTGTTGGTACTAACATAGAAATTGATTTATTGCTGGGCGGAAAGTTTAAGTAATTGTTGAAGGGAAGTTGATGTAAATAAGTTTTGCAAAGCCCTTTCTCATTAAAGATCTAGCCTCAGATGCAAGGAATCGCAAGTCATTCCAGTATTCTGAAGCAAATTATAAATATATCTACAATATATGAGGCTAATTAGTAGGTACCTTGTACTTTTTTGTACCTACACTTTAGGAAAAATGAAAGTCTCATATTTTTAAAATTGAGAGTAACTCATGTTCACAAAATTATAAATTTAGTCCTTTCAAAATAAATTGTTATGCCCCAGTGTTAAAATACTATAAACGGGGGAAAAAAGTTTGCATGTTTGTCTCGAAAGGTACTGTCGAAAACAATTTTACCCGCCCACGAATGTTAATGCACGGTGTCGTCCTTTTACAGCAAAAGCAGCGGCTCTAAAAAGATGAAAGTCGAAAGCGTAATAATACGCCTGTCGGAATGCCACAACAGGGATGTTAAAAAAGTCGTAAACCCCAAAATGACGACACTTATAGTCACGCGTAGTCATTTGAAAAAGAATTTGATTCCCCCTTCATGAGCCTATTTCTCATTTTAATTCCTATCAGCAATTTGGAAAAATGACTTTGGACAGAAGCGAGGAATATTTGATACAAATCCTTTAATATTTATCAAAATTATTTTGCATATTATGAGGATTTAATAATGTAATTAATCTTCATAAGCTCTAGAAATTTCGTAAGGTTTACGATGTAGTAAAAATTCAAGAGTTACGTACAGACGATACATAAAATGGCTATAAACGTCAAAGGGAAAAATCTTAATTGGCAACGACACAGCTTTTGGTGTATTAAAGATTGAATTATGCCTGCACTGACTTTTTCTATAATACTTTTACTTCTTACGCAATTGAAAATATACTTCACAATGAGTAAAACGAATGCATTTCAAAGCTATTTATTTAGATTACATGCAGAAGACTTAAAGAAGACTGTGGACTGTGTCTTTTATAAGTGGTTTGTAGGAAAATAGCATTCGTGGACTTTTTCTGTCTAACGGCTGACCAGACACATATTTTATCTACTATACCTCCGAGTTTTTGCAACTCTAGTTAAGAAACAATCTATGTGATTGCCTCTAATGTTTGAAACATTCATCGGATACAAAATTTTCGTTTTAAATAACTAAATAAATTTTCCTAAAATAATAGGAAAAATTAAAACAAGACTATAACTTCCGTATTTCATTGAAATCTATACATTACTCAGTTTTTTCAGAGTTATTGTAGATAAAGACGGTGTACATTTTTCAGATCTTGATTAAAACTAATTCTACTATTATAGATACATTTATTAAAAAAGTAAAAATTATAAGTGCTATATTTGGCACGCCTAGATAGATAAATAACTCAATACACTTGGAAATGAATTTTTTGTATCATGAAAATCATATAATAATAAAATTTAAATAAAAATGACAACGAAATGAATTTTCATGTTCTAAAAACTATGAGAATACAGGTCATTCCACCTAGAATCTCATGAATCCTACTGTGGGCTCGCGAGCAAGTAAACAATGTTGGGAATTGTTGTTTTTTTCAAGAGGAAGAATGCAAAGCCTTTAAACACGGTCATGTTAAGATCTCACGAAGCCTAGAACCACATGAAATAGTTCTAATCCTCACCCCACTCCAATAAAAAGAAAAATAGCTCGCAATCCAAATCAAGAACGGACTTCTTTAAATTAACTAAGTTCACGATCAAAACAATTGAATTTATATCATAAAAATACTATACATTTAGGATAAATGTAAAAATAATAAATGAACTAAGAAAGAATTACCACATTATTTTTGTCGAGAAATTAAAAAGGAAAGTTAATGAAAGGGTTCTTCCTTATAGGGACTCCATTTTTATCTCTTTCAGAGGTACATTACGTAATTTTGAGGACGGCTCCGAAGTACAAAATAATTGGTAGTCCGGAGAGAGAAGACAGAATTTTGATTGAGAAATCATAAATTCTATTTAACATTTTCTCATTGTGAAATACAACTTTATTTTATAGACAATAAAGTAGCAAAGAGACTCTGAACAAAACTATAGTATTCAAAAATGCCTCACTTTTTGCATTCAAAGAAATGTTTGTTACAGACCATTAGAAATGTTCTTATGTTGATTTAAGAACTGACCGAACAAACATCGTGAATACATTTTTTTTTAAATAAGTTACGCATATATGCTTTTCGCATTTTCAGAGCTTGAGGAATATGAGCATCGACCCTTGTTTCCGAAAAAATTCTGCCCCATTATAATCTTACTTTAAACTTATGTAAACATACAACTAAAACATATATTCTGGAAGGTCTGGTCTGTCCCAGGACTGGCGCTGATCAGCTATTCAAGGACAAAACTAGTTCTAAGTTCGATCAGAAAATTTCGTTTGAAGTTATTTCGAAAAAGTTACAGAGTATCTAAAATGATAGAAAATAAGAAATTCGGACTATCAAACCAATATTTTTTTCTCATCGCCTTGTCAGTCTGGTCTGATCCAGGTATCGCGCTGATCAGCTAAATACACTTGTAGTCAAAAATGGTCTTTTTCAAGTCACTAAAAAAAAAAGAGATTTTAGCCCGTAGCTGAATGCCTCCAACTAGTGCCTAATAAGCCACTAACTAGAGCCTGACCATACGGTCTAACATAGGGCCATAAAAAAAAACGTTACCCTTTTGCCTAAGTCCAAACCGCCTAGTCCGCACCAAGACTGCAAACCGGACGGTGTGGACTCAGCCGGGCTAGCGTCAGAAGATTTTTCCACAAGGGATTCAATAGTTCGGCTATATTGCATAACCATTGAGATGGTTTCCTCTATATGATTTGTTTTTAATTTTTCTTCTATCTCTAGTAGTCATCTTGAATGTATTTATCATGTTTTGTTTACTTAATCAACAATTTACGTCGGTTTGTGTCTTGACTTCCTTATGAAAATTAAGTAAATGCTTGTCGTACAATAACCCAATAAATATGGTGTTACAATTCTATACCTATATATTAAAGGAATCTCCTAAAATCTGTTCAAATATAAACCATGGCAATTGGTTGAAAATAGTGGTGCAACCAGCAAAATTCTTTATACATTTTCCGATAAAATGCAACGGTTTCTCTGATATTGTCTAAATATCTCTAAAAATCTCACCGATTGCAGTGTCGCTTCAATTCGCGCCGGATGCTGCTTCGCGTCCGAATAAATCTGAGTGCACCGCTGCCTAAGGTAGAGGATCGTTTTTCCTCTTTATCATTAAGCGAGCGTAATGAGAACCACTGCTCCAGTGGGGGACCATTCTGCACCGCGTCATCCATTTCTTTTCGATACATCCCGAGTTCCCTTCTATGGTGTGTGTAGCTTTTGCAGAAAGCCGATTGGATCTTCTTATTTTATTCCTCGCGAAGACGCGAACGTCCGACGTCCAAAGCACATATTCTCGAACCCAGACTCGAGATAATCATGACGGTCTGCGCTCTTCACTCTTTAACCTTAACGGATTGTACTAACGTCCCAGGATCCGATGCCGCCGATCAACGATCGCGATCGATTCCGAGGGTCGAAGATCTCCGCCTCAACTCCAGACCCTAGCTCCAGCCACCTTCAATCTTATCAGTTTTTTCGCCATTTTTCGTCACACCGATTTAATACACCCGAATCAATCTCCAAACAATTATACATAACGGTGTACAACATTTTATACACCCGAATAAATTTTCGAAGAAACACACGAGTGAAGCAAGATTTATGGTACATCAATAATAACGTCAAAAATTAATTTTCAATTTAAAATTTGATAGCAACAAAGTTATTATTCACGAAGATAGTTTTTATGCAGTCGCGTGCGTAAGGCAAAGAGGGTTACGTAACTCTATCGTACGCACGAGACACGCTCTGAGTGAGCGTGTGGACGAGTGACCAGTCTTCTCGTTCTGCCGGTTGAGTCCAAGGCCCAAAAGAGGGGCCTCATGCAAACACACTCGATCCCGCGCTCCGATTTCCGTTTATCGAGTCCTCGCAGGTTCTCTCAAATTCAAGACCTCCCGCCAGGCCTTCTGGACCTTGGACTACGATTTTTTTATTGCAGAAATAGGTCTTCCAGCTTCATCGAGTGATATTTTCAGATGAAATTCGACCGAGCATGAAAGAAGGTCCATTGAATGCGAATTCGCCTTTCGAGTTACTTTACTGGTATTTAATATTCGCAAGGGTCACGTTTGCTCCAAGCGGTTAGATTCGGTCTGTTGCTCCCGCTTCCGGAACGCATTTCGCTCCAAGTTCAAGCCGAAGACTAAGTTCCGCACACGGTTTTCTCGGGTGAACCACCTGTATCAACTTCAAACTGAACTTCGTTATTGATGTGCTATAATGTAATAATCCTCTTGATCGTAAACGACACTGCACTTTTTGTGTTTGTCAAGTTTTTAACCGCACGGGTACGAAATTCACTGAAACGAATACCACAGGGAAGAAATGCGCTTCTTCCTTTCGAAGCTTCCTTCCTACGAATAAAGGTTCTACTAAATGTAGTCGCGTTCTAAGTTTATTAATTCACTTTTTTCGTTTTATTTAGAGGGATGCGAAGACCCCAAAGGAGCAGTCGCGGCACAGGGGAACTGAAGCGAACTGGTACCACTTTGAGGATCGGCGTCGCACCACGTAGGGCTTCCACGGCGCGCCGAGAAGGACTGCCCCGGTATTCTACCGATCTCGGTCTGAGTTCCTCGGTTCCTCCTCAGTTTGCTTTCTTACGAACCCTCAGCCCCCCTGTGTTCGCCCACCGACCGTATATAACGTGACTATACTGTATACACCGTGGTCAGGTTGTGCCACCATATCGAGTGGACGACAATGACGACAGCGTCGGCCCTTTTGCTGGTGGCGCACGTTTTTCATCCGTGCAAAAAGTTAGGCTCGCCATTTCAATAGTTGTCATCCAATTGCTCTAACCGCTAATATCAATGATGTACTGCGACTATTCCGCGAAAACATTGATAAAAAGTATGCGGAAACTTGATCCATTGTGGCACTGAGCCAAATTTAATTGAAAGGTTTATGCATATGGGATTTTTTGTTTCATTATAATCCCCTGGCATACCATGTAAATTTTAAAGCCAAATTTAAAATCACTGCCTGAGCCCTATTTAAAAAGTCCTTTTTATTTTTCAAACATGAAATTTAGAATTTATCAAACCAAATTATGGAACATTCTTGAAAAATCGAAAATTAAAACTTTCATCGCACAAAAAATAATAAAAAAATAAAAAACTTCATTTTGTGGTCAAACTATGCAAGATGCGACAAAAGAGGAGAACACAAAGGCTGTTCATCCAAAAAGATCTACACATTTTTTATTAATTACTTTTTGGTAGAATGCGTATTTTATCTTCAAATCATAAAAAATAAAAATACAAAATTTGTAATTAATTTTCCGAGAAACGGCACAATGTGAAATTAAACGTTAATTACAACATTTTTTTTCACATTTTCATCCTAATTTAAAGGAATTGGCTCCATGTGAAAAATGAATTTCGCGGATTCTATCTAATGTCAAGGTTTTGAGGTCCCGAGACAGAAAAAATAGTTTTAACGTTGGTAACTGTCTGTCTGTCGTTGTCGTTGTTGTCTGTATACCGGATAATTTTTGAATTACTATTAGGATTGGATTGTGCTTTGGCAAACTTTTTAAAGATGTAAACAGAAAGGACGAGTTCGTTAGCCAGCTACTTTAGATACAAATTCAGATTCCAAATTCAAGGTTTAAAATATCTATGATCGGCTATTTGTAGTACTCGGCAATTCGAAAAATTTATTCTCACGACTTTTTTGGTAAAAGGAAAATTTTCAGAGTTATAGCGTTTTCAAAATCTAAAAAATCAAACGAAAATGAACATTTTTAACAAAACGGTCAAACAACGCAAGATACGAAAAATTATGAATGTTCATCCCACCGTTATCAACAATTGCTCAAGCATGGCCACTACCATAATTCGCCCACGGTTGAACGTGATTTGATTTGAATTGAACCTTGGCAAAATTTTCGAAGATGGACACAATCTAGTAAACTTTCGTCACTTTTTAGAAAGGATTGATGGATAAATATTTTCTTGTATTGGACTTTGCAAACTTTTTAAGAATATCACTCAATTTTTCTCGATTTTGCAGGAGAATTTTAAGGAAAAATGTACTTTTACTGGACCCTGGGAAATACTTGAAGATGTACAAAATATACTTATATTTTGTCGCTTATTCAAGAGAATTGTTTAAGGGAAAGAAAAACATCAACAAAAAAAATATTTGAATTTACAAAATTTGTGTATTTGGGCATAATTCACTTAATTTTACAAGAGAATGACAAAAAATGACTTGCATTGCATTTTGTGAAATCTTAGAAGATCGACATAATTTATTTCTATTTTCTTGATTTCTTTGCTAGTTTTATTGGGCTTTACGAAATTTTCAAAAAGCAATATCATCCATTTAATTTTTCAGAAGAATTTTGGAAAAAAATACTTTTAATGGACTTTGCAAAATTTTTGACTAGGAACATCATTAACGTAACTTCGCTTCATTTTTCAAGACACTTGTTAAAGAAAAATACACTTTTTATGACATGTGCATGATTTCAGCCCTTTTTGGCGGCTATCAAGAGAGGGAGTGAAAAATGACGCCAGGTGTGAATAAAGAAAATTACATATGTATGAGCTCGCAATTTACAGTGATCAGCTCACTCACCGTAAAAACTTTAAGAAATTTTGGTAGCAGATAATGAAACTTTGGGCTAATTTATGAAAAGTTACCATCTATAATTGATAAAATTACCGTAAATTACCGAAAATTTCTGGACATGTCTGAAAATTCCCAGAAATTTATAAAAATTTTATAATTAAATTTTGAGTAATTTATCTTATGTTACCATACATTACCTATAATATTACCATAAATTACCAAAAAATTTCATACACTTTTTTAGAAAATTTTTTCCCTTCTAGAAAGTAAAGAAAATTTAGTAGATTGTGTCACGTTCGACCGTAGGCGAATCGTGGCAGTAGGGCCACGAGCCATGCTTGAGCCATTGTTCATAACCATGGGATGAACATGGGACATCCCATTGCTGAGTAATGTTGAGCCACGATTCACTCATTAAACCTTTTCCACGCGGAAATCAAACAAAATGTAATTGATTCAACCAAATTTGTATGTATATCCAAGGAAACAGTTTTCTTTGTTCAAGAACATTTTTTTCTGAGTGAAGGCTGAGATTTTTACCGTAGACCGACGACTTCCCTATGAAATGTATTTTACAAGTTTAGCGACCTGCAAATGCAGCTTTCTTTTACGAATCTATTGATATACCAAAAACTGAATTTTCATAAAAATGGCACTTGTGTATCTTTCTAGTTTGGACAGGGCTTCAATTGATATGCAATATTTTCAATAAACTTCACCTGCACTATTTCGAGGACTAAGTCTAGTTATCTCAATCGTAAATCTCGAGCGGAACACGAAATTACCAACTCGATGAAAGCTTTACGGGACCTATCAATATCAGTATCATCGCGTTACATAATGCCGATCATTGTTAAGCAAATTTTCTTTATTTCAATATTTCCTAGTGATTAGCATAAGACCTTTGCAAGGGTTTGCGAAAAGACCAACGTTGTTTGCTGTTAGCGTATTATCGTACCAGTAACTTATTTATTTGGGCAATAAATTATATTTTTTATTAATTAATATACTGCCGGATATTCTAGCATTATCGCCTTGCAACGCCTACACCACTACCAGGTTCAGCGACTATAAAGAGGCAAATCGCAACAGTGACAATAAAAAAATACAATTAAAACCGATCTTAACCGGATAATTATATTTGGTCTTGACTTAAACTTTGGTCTTGAATCTTTTCTGAGATCTTTGCAATATGTCTTGAATATGACTTCACGGCCATGATATTTGGTTCCGTCCCACCAGCTCGACATCGGAGATAAACACAGTTCTCTTGCATTTATGGCTGTAGCTGTGCCAAGACAAGACCAAGTATAGACTTGGCTTGAGACATGGAAGGATAATTTATTATTCTATGTCTTGGTTTTATGCCCATTTCCAGAAAACAGGTAGATAGATTGAGACAAAAGCAGACATCAGCTAAGGATTACAATTTCTAAGCGATAAGACTTGTAATGAAAGCATGAAAATAAATAATATTAACATTCTGCAAAATTTAAAGTGGATTAGTGATTACATTCGGAGGCCTTGGTTGGGAGCCTTTTGGCTTATCTTGAACTATATTGCATGTAGGTCATAAAATTAAAATGTAGGTCACTTGAAATTATCTTGAATTATTCTTTATCCAAGCTTTGATACAAGCTGAAATCAAGATCGAACGTTTTCCCTCCGGGGATCAATACCAAAATATTTCAAAATGTTAAATTTTCGGAAATGAGCAATGCATATATTTCAACACTATTTGGGATACTGAATAAGTGCCATAAGTTTTAATTCGATTTCTTTAAAAAGATATTTGTATTAACAATTCCGTGCTAATTTTTTTCTTCTTTTTATCATAATTAAGTTTTTAACAAGAATAGAGGAAAATGTTTTTGAAAGTTTTTATTTGTATTTTTTGAAATTTTAGAGAAAACATACAAAATGCTGATGTTTTCATTTATTTAGTTAAAGGCAAAACTTATTTTAAGGGCCCTGGGGTACAAGGGCGTTCGCGCAAAAACTCGAATTTAACAGGAGACACAAAAAACTGTCTAAATTTAATGCATTCGCTTTTTTGGGGACCAAACGAGTACTTTGGAGTACTTATAACTTTTTTTTTTAATTAAAAAAAGACACCGTCTACGAATACGGATTTTTCCTTTATCGTTATAAATCTATAAAATGTTTGTGAATGGATCGGAAGCTTTATTATTCGGAAATTTTGTTGTTAGTGAATTTTGTTATCTGAGCATTTTCAGGTTTG
>JAAAKG020214783.1:0-22206 GCA_010014905.2 Druon quercuslanigerum
GTTTGATGTAGTGGGGGAACTCACTTAACGCGAATCCCAGTCCCAACCTCTCGCGATAAGTGGGAGGCTACTGTATATCAATTTCAGACAGTTTAATTTTTATGTTTTTTAATTTTAAATCTTCCTTTAAACAGGGGTATTACCAACACCTTAAGAAAAAGTTTTTAGAAGAAGGGAGAATATCAATTAATATGCTTATTGGTTGGGAGCGAAGATGAATTCATCTGAAAGAGCAGATTTTTTCCGTTTTCAGACAGTACCCAGTAATATAATTATTGGTTGCCAAACTATTGTTGTATTTATTTTAAAATAATTTATTCAAATTCAGAGAACATCATTTTTTCAGTGAACGACGGCCGATATTAGTGATCGAGACCGGTACTGATTTTGAATTTAAACGAATTTAGAAAGTTGTTTGTACAAAATATTATGTGATATAGTTGCTTTAGACAATAGAGAACATCATTTTATATAATTGTGGGTGTTTTAAAAGAAAATACGAACTTTTTGTTGAGAAGAAATAACTTCGATACTGCCTGGTTATGTGCATTTTATCATTTAACGAATTTGTCAAATTCATTCTGGGGTGTCAGTGATTAATTTTTGATGTTCGGAAATCCAAAATCAACTAAAAAGATATTGAACAATAAAGATTCTTAGAAGGCGATGTGCTGGGAATGCAGAAATCAAATATCAATCATAGCAACATGGATATCAATAAAAAATGCGTATAATTCCCTAAAAACTTCCTTCCTTTGGGTGTCGTTCACTGGTTTTGAAGGTACAAGACAAATATTTCAAATATATTAAATCTACTCAAATTTTAAATAATATTTATTTAATTATATTTCAAAACATAATCATCTAACATCTGAAAGTACTACAAAATAAAAAATACCTTTTATTCTAACTTTCAGAGATGTTTCAAATTAACGACATGGCTAATTTTTGTAGTGTCAAGATGTCCTTCTGTAGGTGGCAACAAAAATGTTATTCAGTGAATATAAATTCAGTAATTCTGGGCTCAATAAATATTGAAATAAAAATTACATGGACAATAGAATATTTATACACGCACAAGTATCTATTTTATATCTCTGGAATTTTATTAAAAGTTCACGCTATTATTCATCCTAGAAATTTAATATTATAATAAGAAAATAAAAAATAGAATATTCGTTACTTTTCTTGAGAAAATAATACTTAACCACAAAAATATGTCTCCCGATATTATTTATTAATGTTAGAAACAAAGTATCTAAACAAATCCCCAGTGTGGTCATTTAAATTTTGAAAAAATGTCATCTCTTAAATATCTCTACATTATATTGTCAGTAAAGTTTAATGTTAAAAATATATTTTTGATTAACATTAGAAACAAATTATATAAAAAAATAGAACAGCGTAGACATTTACAGGCATAAAACCCTGTCACTGCTAATAATGACTGGCAATTGTTTATATAATTGGTTTATAAAATAACAAATAATAAATGATAAACTTTTCGAACTAAATTATTATAATTCTCACTGGCAATATAATTTAAGAACAACTGAGATATAGTTATGTTTTGTTGACTTTAAATGTTCGCAATTTGATTTGTTTACATAATTTGTTTCTGAAATTAACAAATAACATTGGAAAACATATTTTTGTGATCAGTTATCACGTTCTCGATAAAAGTAAGTAATATTAATGCAATGTAATATTAATCCTTTATAAATGAGCAATCTGAAATATTCACTGTTTGTTAATAGGATTTATTTATAACAATTATCATTACAATTCAACAATTTTTTCTTCCACGTGCCCCTAAGAATGCAACCCAAGTCACGCTGAGCATGTACAACATTTTTCCAAAAAGATAAAACAAATTTTTTTTAATGAAAGGCAATTTCACAAGGGTTCTTTATATCCTATATTAACAAAACTTAAAGGAAGAGTATTTCACGAAAAAGAGAATCAAAAATGGTTTGGACTTTTTCACGGCAAAATTTCACAACATAATATAATTTACAATACCTCAAAATGTCAACAAAATTCAACCATGGATTCCAGAAATGTTGATAATTTAAAAAATCCAACCAAAAAATTCAACATGGCGTAACTAATAATATTTAGGAAAATTTAAAAAAAAATCATTTGCGCTTGAAATGTTTCCTACATAGCACTATATTTTCGCCAAGTTTGATTAAAATCGAACGACCACTTGCAGAATCTTATACTCCTGACGTGTACTGTGTCTATTTATAAATAAAATATGCAAAACCAAACAATTTAAAACAGAATTGCTTCATATAGAAAGCTTTAAATCGATAAAATTTCAGAGTGCTACATTTAAACTTTGAACGTTAGAATTTTAATTTCTGAATTATGTTTTATAAATGACAACTGAACTTCATAAGACTTTTATAAAATTACTTCAAAATTATATAATCTTTAACTGTTTAATCTAAAAAAGTTAAAAAATTAGTGTAAAGCATTTAATTAAAAAATTTTAATAATGTTTTGAGAGCTTCAATTGTATACGTGTAAATTAGTGAGCGTTTGAAATAAAAATCTTTAAGCTTCAATGTTAAAATTCAATTTTTGCACTTTAAGTGCTTTAATCTTCAATTCAGTAATTACATCAAATAAAAAAATGTTCACCGGGAAATGTCAGGGAACTTTTTTCTTTCAGGACATCGGACCTCTGTAACAAAAATTCTTATCCCAATTTCCGTGTTTATGAATAACAAACTTATTGATACAAAAACAACACATGAAATTGCTCCGCGTTTGAATTTATGTTGGCTGGTAATAAATCGACATTCATCGTCACAAGCTTTTAGCATTAAATCGCATAATTTTATAATAGTAATAATTTTACACAGAAAACAAAAATTTCTAATTTAAATTTATGACCACATGTCCCGGATCTACTGACGAATTCTCGGAAACGTCCTGCCTGTTTCAATGCGCACATAAGTTCCCGGCAAAACCCAAAATTTTCTGGGTCGCTAGATACCCTGCAAGTAGTGAAATTACTTTATAAGAAAATGATAATTTATAAATTACCTTAAATATCAAAGTAGTGATCAGCTTCGTCTCAAATATGTATCCGAGAGGAATCCAATTAAGGAATCTGAGCAGGGTTTCGAGAGTAACGGCAACGAGTGGAACATTTTGTGAGTTGTCCATCACGAACTGGCAGAGTTGAAAAATTTGCGAGAACTCGCTGCACATGGTGTCTTTGAGATGTTTCGCTTTCGTCTGTGTCATCTGTCCACTTGAGAAGTCGAAGACTTCCTCTGACAACAGCTTTAAAATGGCCATGTTATTCTGACAAAGACTCTCATTCGTTTTACTCGCCCCGACGATGTCTCCAATGAACGACTCCCAGTTCTTTGGCCATTCTCGCTTCAGAACCTGAAAAAGAAATAAGCCAAATGTTTAGTTTCATTCAACAAAGAACTTCGAAATTGTAGTCTTTAAATTCTTTCTGGAATTGACTTACCTGTACGAGAATCATGTTGAGTTTGTTCAGATAGACTTTGGAAGTCTCCATGGTTTCGGGGTCGCTGCTCGTTTTAATAATCAAGCCGACGATATACTTTTTTATCCCCTCGCACTGGTTTCTCGGTAGGACTTTCCATCGCGTCTTTATGACTTGTTCCAGTATTTGTAGCGCATAATATTTAGTTTGTTGATTCTACAGCGGAAATTTTGTGAATTTATTAAATATTTCAAACAAGAAATTTAATCTATAGTTGTAAATCATCTAGGCAGAAAACCACAAATCTAATATAAAGATTGGATTTTGCATATACCTGTGAATATTCTAAAATGGTATCGACACGCGTCCACGCATCTGGATGTTCCTTGAGCGTAGTCAACACTTCTTGTGCCACTCGCTGTTGATCCCCTATTCCCGTGTACATACATCCTACTATAGTATCGAGAAGCGTTATATCCAATTTCTGGTTAAAGTCCAGCAACTTAGAGGCTTGCTCAGCCAAAGTTGCCATTACGATTAATTAAAGGATTCCCTTTTCACACGCACTGAAAACAAATTTTATTATGCACACAACTAAATTTTATTTCAAATTACGAGGAAATCTAAAAGGAGCAAGATTCGTTCCATGCCATTTTCATCCCTTTAAGTTTTCAGATCGCTATTCACCAATTCACAAATAATCTTCCTTCGTTTTTTTTTATTCGAATGTAAGTTAGCAAACAAGGGTTTATAATTGCAAATTAAAAACTATTTTTAGGAAGTAAGATTTTTGTATAATTTCTAACCTAAAAAACATCAACCATTTGAGAATTAATTTTAAATAATAAGGATTCGTAAAGTATAAAATATAATTTGAAAAAAAACAAGTTTCATATTTTTAATGTTCTTAACTTTAGACTAGAATTTTTGATAAAAATTCCGAATGTTGCTCCGAAATCATAACCATGAAAAACAATATCTCAGGTTTAAAAAATCAAGACACGAAGCCAGTTAAAAATAACTAAATTAAAACTGAAACAAACATTTTTTTCTTTAAAGACTTTCTTCAATTTTTTCCACTCATCGACCTCGTGTGCAAAAATCCTCTTTCAAATTCTCTCATCGGTTTCCCGGATGACAATAAAAAACGGCTCCAAAAAGAGTTTTTTTCCACTACACTATAAACAATTATTTTTCATGGAAATTGTGACACCCACAAACTTTTAGCCCATTTAAACCAGGAACCCAAAAATACAACGATCGCAACGGCAAAACTCATCGACCGGAGCTATCTCATAAATCAAAAAATCCACCAATTTGATCCAAATATTCCCACCCGACAGATTCCTCTTCCCTAATTGATTCGGAAACTCAAAAAACAAAACAACCGTCGACAAACGTTTTCTATTCACGAAAAGAAAAATGATAAATAACGGTCGGCAGCGCCAGTGGATGAACGCTGGTCTCGCCGAGCAGCGTCCCCGTAATCAGCATTTTTGCTAAACACCAAAAATCTTGAAAATCACCTCAAGAAAAATTCTCCAAGGGCGGGAATTTCCTCGGCGAAGATGTCCGCCCTCGAAAATGAGGCAAAACGTGCCTCTGAGAGGTCACCGCACTGCGACCGCTCGACCTAACCTACATTTGTCACTCGCCAAAGGGGTTATGCGAAAACCGGTGAATTTCTAGTTTCCCTCCCGACCGGGTTCACCCCCCAGGAAGTCAAGGGTCCCTTGTTGCCGAAAAGACACGCACAATCTACAAATCAGCGGGTTTTCCTATGGACTCGTGTCTTTGAAGGGCCCGGTCGCTATTTTGCCATTGCGTCGTTGCCGTTGATGAGAACAATCTCTCAATCTTCAAACCTACCGTTTCAACTGCCACACACACAGACTTCTCTCTCGGTCGTAAAAAACACTCGTTCCGCACCGACAATTGCGATGCCTCCAGGTAAATAAAAGGATCAAACACACCAACGACCGATTCCCGCGCGCGACCAACTTCGTTCCTCGTTTTCACACATTCGCGTCCATCTCACTTGCCACGGACCACCGCAGCCTAACAAATGTTCCAAGTTCATATTCTGCTCACTACTCTACCAGTGGCGTAACTTTACTTCTGTAGGAGCCCCTCAATTTTCTAGACCGAAAATTCAAAATTAACGATTTTCTATTTTTAAAGGGTTAAGATTTAACAAATAAATTACTTTAAAAAATAAACCTCTATGACTGTAAAATTTGCAATTTGGAATTGTGAATTTCAAAAAATTACTTCTTAAAAGTTTTAAAAATTCAAATACTTTCAAATTAGTTAATTAATAAATTAAGGGCATATATCATACATGGATCACGTGACATGACTCCTAACTTTAGCGGACCGGGTGAACAGAAAGGTCACGTGACCTACTACTGCGTGACCATATAATGACATTTCCGTAATATCACAATAAAATTACTAAAATCAGCAAAAGAAACATTTAAATTGTTGCAACATATCTTTATTTCACCCATAAAACTGGTAAAACCAAAAAATAACGACCACTTTTTAAACATTTTTGAAACTGAATTTTATCCAAAACTCCACTTTTGTCAATTTTTTAGATATAGCTGAAAATATGTGCTACATATTCTGAGTTTCATTCTTGGTAAACCACTGCTTCACATTCAAATAAACTATTTTGGAAAAAACGAATTTTTTCATTTTTCTGGGCAACACGAAAAGTGCCAAAAAAAGTTCAGATCTCAAAGTTAAAGAAACTAGAAAAGTTCTACAAAAACTCCTATTAATCTTTTCTGATGGCTTGCATCGTTTATGAAAAAAAAATAAAAAATCATTTTTAGAAAATCATTTTTAGAAAAAATGTTCTCGAATTGAAAAATGATTTAAACCCCATAAAACGGATACGGCGCCTTTTTTTATATTAGCAGAAACCATTTTCGGGTCCGAAGACAAATTTTGTTATATTTTTTTTTTTCTCGTAAACGATGCAAAATATCACAGAAGAGCAAGATATTTTTTGCATGAATTTTCTAGGGATGTAAACTTTAATGTGAACATTTTTGTGTACATACGAGAACTTTTTAGGGGCCGTATATGTAGTACATATCACCACCTGCTTCAAATAAAAAGCCGCCATTTCGTCATTTTTGAAGTTTTTTTTTTTTGTGAATGTTTAGAAGGAATTGATTTTCAACTTTAATAAATTAAATAATGTAGCAATACATTTTAAAAATTGTATAATTTTAAGCAGTTTTATAGGTTAAAACATAAAAAATTGAACGATTTAAACATATTTTTAAAATGAAAACTTTCTAAATAAGGAACGTAAATTATTTTTATTTTAAGTTGCAAATTTTAAGTAATTTTATGTACAAATTTAAAAAAAATTAAATGGAACAAATAAAATTGCAACGTTCGAAGTTTAAGTTAAGTACCCTAAAATTGTAACTATTCAGAGTTTAAAAAAAATTCAATATCAAATTGTTTCGTTTTTAATATTTGATTTATATTTTTAAATAAACAGTCAAATATTAATAAATATTTAAAAATTTGCCTTTTTTCTAATTAAAAAATGGGGTTGCTGCAAATTTTCAATTTTTTTCATCGTTAAACTAAAATAACACTAAAAAATGAGCGTAACTTCCGAAAGAAGGTGTTTTCAAATAAGTTAAATTTTTTTTTAATATTTAAAAAGTATTTTTTATTTAATTTATGCAGGATAATCTGATTGGTTGGACAGATTGCCGAAAGTAATTCGGTTTGAGTAGCGCGATTGTCCAGTTTATAGGGAAATAAATATGGCTGCAAGATATAGTAAAGGTAAACAATAAACATAACCTATTGTTGTGTTTATTTTTGTAAACGCGTTTGAAAAGTATAAAAAATAGTCTAAACGGTATATAAAATGAATAGAATTTTAAACAAACTAGAAATTGTAAACTGTGACAGGCTAAATGTGCCAAAAGGCGACATTTGGATGGTAAGATATTTTTTCTCATCGAGTGACTTAAGTTACTGATAATCACTCACTTTAACCTCTGCTGACATACAATTGTTTCGGCAGATGATCTGGGCAAAGGTTTAAGGAGGAAAAATCATCTCATGATTCCGACATGTGATCAACAAAAATTTGAGGTTATGCTTGGAAACATCTCACTCTTACGCACTTGAATGACATTATTCATACTTATCTTTTTAAAGTTTTATTTTTTTTACAAAATTGTATCTTTTAGTAAGCTTTGGTTACGACTGTCTTCTGCTTTTCGACAATTATAAGTAAAGAAGTATCTCCTAAAAACCGTAATTCGAATTTTCGCCAGCTGTCTGTTAGATACTTCAGCAGGATGTGGCGTTTCAAGGCGACAGAATTTTCGAATAAGGATTTCGATACTTTTTTCAGTTTTTTGTGTTGTTTTTATTCTATCAAAAAGGAAGTAATCCAGAAACTTGTTGCATGCACAAAGCTTTTCAGAATTTTATGCAGTATTTAAAAAACATACTATCTAAAATTCATGCAACGGCCCCATTGAAATTTAATGGGTTAAGAATGAAATAATTTAGAATAAAACAATATTTGAGTATGTTTTGAAATTACATAACAGTTTTTATTTATAAATCTAATTATTTTTAGTTATTTTTAAACTGAAAATAGGTTATAACGTTCTAATCGGAAGTTTTGAATTGGTTTAATCACTACAATGCAGAAAGAAAGAACCAAATGGAAAATTGGAATCGGTCTGAAGCCTTAGTAAATCCGCAATCTTAATTATTGGTAGTTTTCAATAGCGACTAACTCACTTGGATTTCAAATGTAACGTTTTATTTATTTTTTGGCCATCTATTTCTCTGGTATGCCTTACATATTTATTCAAAATAGAAATACATAATAGAATCTGAAACCTTGTTATAAACTTTGTTTCACACGCTTGGTGTTCTAAAATTGTTAAATTTTGTGTGTTGAGTATGGGAGCGCATAACCTCAAAAGTTTCGATCCTGAATAAAATTTCGAAAAATTACTGAATTTCTCTGTAATCGGAGTTTTCTCATTACGGCGTTTAAATAGGAGTTTGCAGACTAGAATAGAAAATAATTTAAATATTGATATCCGATTTAAACGCTTTATTTTTCGCGATTCAGAAGATCATTTTCCTAAAAGAAACAGATTCACGAAGGCAAAGTTCAATGGTTAACTTTTTCCTATGTACTTTCAAATTAAAACAGTTCAATTTTCAACGTTAAAATGTAAGTTGTTCTATTTTTAGCAGTGTCATAATCGACGCGTAAAATTAATTTTTGTTCAATTTTGAATACACTATAATTATTATTATTAATTAATTATTATTTTAGTTGACCAACTTACATAATACATCTTACATCAAAACTTTTCACATTAAAATACCTTTATTTTTAAAAAACATTTAAAAAGTTTAAATCGTATACTTATTTTAACTTGTATTATATCATGCGATATGAAATTTGTGTAATTTAATTAATAGCGACCGGGTAGAATTTGCTTCTAAAAATGTGTAAAATTTCCGGTCAAAAAATAAATTTACAGCCACTTTCCGGTTCAACGGTATTTAACAAAGCTTGGTTTATTACTAGTAAAAAAAAGTATATTTTTCGACAACTCAGAAATAAAAACGATTTTGCTGGACCTGGTTAGAAAATCTAGTAATTTGAGTATGTTCCCCAATTAGGGTTGCAGGCCCCCTACATTGCAGTTACGCTACTGTTATCTTATCCTCATCCACTCGAATTCAAACATTTTCAGATCCACATTTCAAACATGAGTTCCCAAAAACTTGACAAAATCACTTTCACATCAGACACAAAAACCACAAAACCATCGACACCTCATAACTTGTCACAGAAACTCAGAAACTGTCACTTTTCGAATTTTGAAGGAAATTGGAAAAACACCGGCCGTGAAAATTACTCATTTTCGGAAATTGACTAGGATTTACTCAATTTATCATGAAAATTGCCAATTCATCTTGATTTGGACTAAATGAAAATTGCTGTTATTTTATTATTCTGAAAATATACGAGTATATGTGTTTCTTTTTTTGAAAATTGAGATTTTTCGTTTTTTTTTGGCAAGTAATCCGATGACCAATTACAGTTTGTCCCGTATGGTGAAAATTCTCATTCTCTCTCTTTTTCTCTGGTCTTCATCTCTTGCATTGGCATTCGCTGTTTTTCGTTGATTGCCAACGTAAGAAGAACTGCGTTCATCTGTCGTGAAGTGACGATACCCACCGAGGCCGTCTTTGGTGAAAACCTCCGTCGCTTCCTCTTGATTTTCATGCGAAATCGTCTCTAAAAGTCCTGCGCCCGGCGAAAAATACGCGTGTCAAACCCGCTTATACAGCACTCTACCTACGTAACCTCTACTTCGCACCGAATCCCAACCTAAAGATTTTCGAAAATAATAACAAGATGGCTGTGTGTCTTTTACGCTACCATTGTCGAGAAACGTTATCTCTGATTGGTCGGTTTGCAGTATTTCGACCAATCAAAAAAGAGGTATTTAAAGATCGAGGATGACGTTCGATGTCACGTGTTTTATGCGTGACATTTGTATATATTTAAACCAAAGTGCGACGCCTTTCTGCAAGTTTTTGTTAAGTAGAAATTATTAGAAAGCAGTGCTACAAAACAGTTATGTATCTTTTCTATAAAACTCTCTATAATCAATTAACAAATGTGACAGTTCTATAATGCGCGTTATTGTGTCAAATAACAGTTATGTAACTGTCATGTAATAGATATAGAACATGTTCTGTATACTGTTGTTACACTTTAAATAACTGTCAAAAGGAAAATAAATTTGAAATTGCTTTATTGTGTTTATAAAGTATTCTATGTTAAAAATCGTAGCGACCATCCTGATACAGTATTCTCGTTCATAATTTATTTGCCTTGTATTTATATTTATATTTTTTCAGCTCCCGGTAATAAGCGTTGAATAGAGAAAAATTAATATTTTCAGATTACAACGTTAAAGTGAAGATTATTCTACTCTTTTGAATGCGCGATTTTTCTATTTGTCTAAAATGTCATTATAAGAATAGGATATCTTAGACACTTATTTATTTCTATTTCCATATGTTTTTAATATATTTAATTCCTTGTAATTGTACAGACAGGCATACCTCACAGAGAATTCTTGTATTTCGAAAAAGTGTTCATATTTTGAGTTTATTTAATTCTTTCGGATCAGTTCACAAAATATGTATAATAAATGGTTTTACTTCCTTCATGTGGATTGTAAGTTTTGAAATTTTAATTCTAATCAATTCAAGTCTTCCTATCTAGAGTGAAAATTAGTTTAATTCACACATTTTACATTATCACATTATTACATTTTTAACACGTTTAAATAAATTATTAATATCAAAATAAATATAAATTTGAATGTTTTCCTCATTCATAATTTATAAAACAATTGAACAATGAAAAAATAGGTTAAATTAATGTTGCCGTCAAATTTTACTGAGTCGATTGGGAGAAACAGGATTTGCAATTTTTCTTTTCCCGTTGGGGGATTTTCAGACGAAGGAAAAATCGCGCATTCATAGGAATACAAATTCGTAATTCTTCTTAATGCAACGTTTATTACCGAGCTGCTTTTTCCTGATATATTGTTAGTTTAAAATTTTATTGTTAAAAAAAGTCATCTTTTTCTTAATGAAACATTCCAATTTCTGTTTTGAAAATTAAACTACTTTGAAAGAAAATGAATTTGATTAGTTGAGAATTCATATTTTTTTATTGAAAATTTCTGTTATGCTTGATTAAAGGTTGAACCCTTTTGTTATAAAATTATTCTTTTTTGTTGTAGATTCATCACTTTAGTTGGAAATTTAAGTGGTTTATAGAAAATTCGTCTTTTTAATTACAAATTAATTTTTTTTTAACTGAATAATTTAACTACTTTGTTGACAGTTTTTTTTATTAATTTTATTACCTGAAAATTTAACTAAATTTAACTACGTACTTTGTAGTAAAAAGTTCGTCTTTTTTGGTAAAAAACTAATTTTCTTTGTTAAACTTTCCTCTTTTTTGGTTTTTGTTGAAGGTTCATTATTTCAGTCGGAAATTAAACTATTTTTCAGAAAATTCGTCTTTTTGACAGAAAATTATTATTTGAGAATTGAAAATTCAATTATTTTATAGAAAAATCGTCCTTTTGGTTGAAAATCGATCTTTTTTGGGTAGATCCATCATGAAACTTTTTGTTACTAAAAAATTAACTTTGTCGTTTTTTGTTGAAAGTTTATCCTTTTTTAGATATAAATGCGTATTTTTTAGTAGAAAATAATCTTCTTGGTTAAAGTTTCGTCCTTTGATCAAAAGTTAAACTTTTTTGTTAAAAATTTAATTATTTTCTTGACATTCCAAGTGTTTTGTTAAAAAGACATGTTTTTTGGTCGAAAATTCAACTGTTTTTTTAAAACATTCGTCTATTTGGGCAGCATATTTGTCCTTTTTGATTGATAATTAACCCTTTTGTTTATTATTATTTTTTTAATTTAACCATTTGGTTGAAATTTTATGTTTGTAGGTTACAAATTATTATATTTTCTCAAAAGTTTAATTGTTTTGTTGAAAATTAAACTATTTTGTTAAAATCTCATCTTTTTTGGTCGACAATTCGCCCTTTTGATTAAAAATTTTTTTTTTGTTGAAAAATAAATAAATTTTACATTATTTTATCGGGCTTATAAAAGAGATTTAATATACAAAATGTTAAAAATATTAAAATTCTAGTGTTTGAAATGTTAATATATATCCAGGGAAAAAAAAAAATTTCTGGGAAAAACCGCCCATTATACAAGTTTAATATTATTATTATTTGTTTATAATCTTTGCAGTATAACATTTTTTAATACTATTGTATTAAAAAATTGATAACTGCAAAAATTATAAACAAATATTATATTTTGAAGTTATAAATTATAAAAAAATAATAATATTAAACATGTATATAGCGCGGTTTTTTCCTGGCAAATTTGTCATTTTCCCTGACCATATTAACAAGGCCTTTAAATATATTTAAGGGCCTTCGAAGTTTCAATTTGACAGTTTTTTAATTTTATTTAAATTTGAATTTGTAAAATATTTGTATGGCTTAAAGAAATTGTGTTTCTTTCAATCATTTACTAAACTTTTCTGCTTAAAATGAATTGCAATTGGGAAAGAAAAATATTATTTAAATATTTCAAATTAGGCAAAAATTAAACACTGCCGTACATTTTCTAAAAACATCTGCTTGTTGTCACCTTTTCACATATACCAGATGGCATACTAGCCTTATATAAAACATCGGTTAATAATATGGCCGTTGTCGTCTGGTCTGGAATGTTTTGCTCTCGCAAATAATAATTTAATCTTTGGTTTTTGGAGCCAAAATTAAGAAATGTCCTGCGAGATTAAAAAGGTCGCGAATTTGGCAGATCCAGTTGATGTGAAAAAGCGCCTCTTGGGATCTAATGCCTCAAAATGTGAGAATTTTTATAAAATATGATGTGCTTAGTGTTAACTGTCATCTTCGATCATATGGTTAAATATTGGAATTAATTTCCAGTGAACCACGTACCTGATGATGAATTGCCACTCCAGGATATTCTAATTTCTTTTTCACCTGCTGGAGACATTCTTGCTTTGGCATGGAACACGAGAGTCATCATTTTAACATGTAAGTTTTAATTACATTTTTTTCCTTTTTTTGTGTCTACTTACTCTGTTTCGCTTCTGTTTCATGAGTTTTTATCTACTAATAAATAATTAGGTGACAGATTTTCTTTTTTTAAACAATAATTCGTATCTAGTCTTTTTCTGGATAATTTTTTTGTATGACACGGAGAATTTTTGAGGTTATTGATGGAAGACATCTTTTTGTAAACAAAGGGTAACTGCAAATGAAAATATTTGAATTTAGTATTAATATTTTCAACATATGGTCGTTTTAAATTTAAATTCTTCAAAATTGCAAAAATTTAAATAAAAATCACATATACCTAAATAAATGTCAAGTAGAAAAGGTGAAACTATATAGTTTTAATCGTTTTATTTAAAATAATTCGCAATTGTATAAATTATGATTCATAATTAAAACTTTCAAGACTTTGTCGTTTCAAATTTTAATTGTTCAGAATTGTACAATTTCAAATTAAAACCCCATATACCTAACTAATTTAAATTCGTCAAGGTTAAAATTAGATTGATGTCATGTTAATAAATTCAAAACTATTTGATTTTAATTTAAATAATTCAAAAATGTATAAATTATCGTTTAAGATTAAAACGTTGAACATTCTGTCGTTTTAAATTTAAATTGTTCAAAGGTTTACAATTTTAAATTAAAATCAAGAATGTAAATAATGTCGTGTTAACAAAATTCAAAATTATTCGGTTTTAATTTCAATAATTCAAGATTTTATCATTTAAAGCAGAAATTTACATCAGCTTTTTAGAATGAAACCATATCCAATAGAAGACCATAATAATAATTTAATGAATATTAAATTAAAAAATTTTAAAGAATAATTTCAATGAAACTTTATAAATTTGAGAATTTCAAATAAAAGCAGCTTTAAAATTCAGGAGCTAATAATTATTTTTAATTTGAATCGCTTTCACTGATACATTTTTAGTTTTTAATTTATAGTAGTAAAGTCTTTTTTGAGAGCCTCAAAATAAAGTGTTCAATTTGGGTTGCTTCTGCTTTGTAATTGTATAATTATTTTTAATGTTTTTCGTTTGAAAATGTAGATGCCTTAAGTTGTAAAAGAATCTTTAATGAAAATATTTAGTTCTATTTATCTAAAAATGTCATGTTTTCGTTCAAACCAAGTTAAAATGTTGTTTAAAGTTTTAATTCTTAAATAAAAATATAGTGAGTGATATTTCAACCAAAAAGACGAATTTTTAACCGAAAAAATTACTTTTTTTAACAAAATTGTTAACTTTTCAACTTTGCTCCAAAAAAATGAATTTTTAAAATAAAAAATACGAATTTGCATCCAAACAGATCAATTTTAAATTATATAGTTAAGTCTTTAACTAAAAATGATAAATTTCGTACCAGAAATGGAAAAGTTTTATTTTCAATTTGAAAAAATAATTGTTTAACCAGAGAAAGAAACGAATTGTATATTAAATCTTTCAAATTTGAATCCAAGAGATGAATGAAAGAAAAGACTTATCTTTAACGAGAAAAATTTCACAAAGGATTTTGACTTTCAACCAAGCAGTTGAATTTTCAACCAAAGAAGATAAATTCTTAACGTGCACTGTAATTGTTGATATTTCAACCAAAAAAGATGTTAATGTTAAATGAAAAACATTGTAATTCAATAAAAAAGACGAATTTTTAACAAAAAAGTTGCATTTTTAACAACAACAAATTTACAATTGTACCCAAAGAGATTAATTTTCAATTAAAGTATTTAATTTGCACCTAAAAAATTATTTAGTCAAGACATAAAAACAGTGGTTGATTTCTCCACAAAACAACTGACTTTTTGACCCAAAAATATGAATTCTCAAAAAAAGTTAATTTTCACCGAACTAATTGAATTTTCTACCAGAAAGGATATTTAAAAAAAAAATTTGTTGAATTTTCAACAACATAAATGCATTGAATAATAATAAATGTAATTATATAATAAATATATTATTAATATATTCAGAAAATGAATCTTCCTCTATTTTTTCACGAATAAGCAATACGATTTTTTCTAGTTTAAATCTTGCTGGTCTATTTTTATAAGTAGTGAAACTTATTTTTGCTTAGAATAACATAAAGAGAAGAGGACATGCAGAAATGAAGCTTGGAAACTTATTAAATACAATGAGATTTGAGAAAATAATTTCAAAAAAAGTCAAATAAAAATATATAAAAGATATGAATAAAAATTCATTGATAAAAAAACGAAGATTTATTATTTCAATCAAAATTACAGTATTAAATTAATAACATTAAATTTTACTGTGTTAAATATATTAATTTTTTGTTATTCGGTCACTTTAATTAACTATTAGTTTTTATTTTATTTTTATTCTACATAGTGTTTTTTAATGCGATTTATGAATTATATTCTGTTATAATTTTAGCAAAGTGGAACTCACGAGAACAAGACGACGTTAAAAACAAATTCCACATATTATGGGATGGAGACATAGAATACAAACACAAGTAAGTTGTAAAGTTTTTCAATTCGACAAATTCAAAGATTAAAAACGTCAAAGGTGTTTTATTTTGTATCATTAGTTACTGATGAATTTTTTTCTTTAGAATCACGTCAATATTATGTCTTCCACTGATAGCACAAGGAAAAGCAAGTGCTGGGATTGGAATCGATTGGACATGTCTCGCCGTAGGTCTAGATTCCGGATTTATAAGATTCTATACCGAAGTAGGTTGCATAATAGAGTACAAACAAAAACCGATAAAAATAGACTCATGAAGGCAGAAATAACTACATTATTTATTCTGTTTTCACAGACGGGAGTGATGTTACTTGAGGAGCAACTTCATAATGAGAGCATTTTGGGAATAAAATGCCAGTCACTTTCTGTGGCTCGGAATTCTGGAGATTCGGCATCCTCAGAGGAAATCTATGTTCTTTATAATTCCGTGATTTGTTTACTACAAGGGTTTCCCCTTTTCTCGACTCTCAAGGCGTGCAGAAATCACATGGCACGAGGTAATTTTCTAATAAATTACAAGAGGATAAGGGATCGTTTAAAAATTACGACACACTAAACGGGGTGGTGGGAGGGGCGCAGATTGTAATGTCACACATGAAAAATACAAATGTGGACAACTACTTTTTTGAAATGCTTAAAAAGAATTTAACTTCCATTTTAGTTTCAAAATTAATAGTTTTTAGTTAAAATTTAATACATTTTTCATTGATAATTCATGTGTTTTGGTTGACAATTGGACTACACTTTCTTGAAAGTTGAACTTAATTGAATAACATTTATTTTATTGGTTGAATATGTAACTGTTTTGTTCAATCTTCGTTCTTTTTTCTAATTAATTTTTTCAACTAAAAATTTAACTACTCTATTTTTGGTTGAAAATTCAAATACTTGGTTGAAAGTCAAATTTTTTTTACAAGTTTAATTCATTAGTTGAAGATCTATCTCTTCAGTTTAAAATTCAACTGTTTGGTTGAAAATACGCCTTTTCAGGTTGAAAATCTAATATTATTATAGAAAATTGAACTATTTGGTTAAAAATGTACTTTTTTTAATTAAAAATTCATATTTTCAAGTGGAAAATTGAACTATTTTACAGAGAATTCGCCTATTTGGCTTGAAAATTCAACAACTTTGTTGATATTTTTTTCTCTCTCTCTTGAATAAAAAATCCTTCTTGATTGAATATTCAGTTCTTGTGAGAGAAATTTCATATTTTTTGGTTAAAAGTGTCACTGGTTTAACATTAATCTGTTTTAATTGAGTATTCAATTAAAGCAGAATTCAACTGTTGATGTTTTCAAATTGAAATTATTGTTAGTTGAACTATCAGCTATTACATTTTTTGTTGAAAATTCATCTCCTGGTTAAATTGGACCGTTTTTTTATTTAAACTTAAAATATGTTGATATTTCTTTGTTTGAAATTGCAACTATTATAATTTTTATTGAGAACTACTCTTTTTTCATTAAAATTCAACTGTTAGTTTGAATATTAAACTGTTTTTGGTTAACTTGTAATATTTTTAGTTTGAAAATTTATAATTCAACTGTTTTATTGAAAATTCGTCTTTTTTTAATAGAAAATTCATCCCTCTTAATTGAAAATCCATCTTTTTCGGTAGAAAAGTTGTTAGTTCAAAATTTATCTTTCTTGGTTAAAAATTTAGCAGTCTTTAAAAAGCTATCAAAACAACTGTCTGCAGTTGAAGTTTAATCTGTTTTGTTTGAAGATTAGTCTTTGTAGGTTGAAGATTCAACCCTTTATTTAAAAGTTCAACTATTTTGTTGAATATTCATGTTTTTTGCTTGAAATTATAACTATTTGGTTGTAAAATTATCTTTCTTGGTTGAAAATTTATTGGCTTGAAAACTTAACTCTTGCATCGAAATTTCATCTCTTTTTGTAGAAAATTAATCTTTTTTTTGGTTAAATATTCGACTGTTTCCTTGAAAATGAAATATATTTCGACGTGAAATCTTAAGTGTTTCATATGGAATTAAATATGGTACCTCTACAGTTATTGTTTTTTATAAAGAATTTATTGTCCTATTGGTCCCCTATTTTTGTAAAAAATCTCCCTATTTCTCCTATTTTGAGAGCATTTTAATCTGCGAAGTCGGTTAAAATCTTATGTTAGTATGTTTTGTTGTTATATTTTAAACGTTCATCAAATTAAGTGAAAGACAAAGTTTTGACTCAAAAAGGGTGGTGTGGTCGTTCGTATTTTCGACGTTATCCTGGGCTTTCAATCTTTTTGTGGTGAGCTGGGCGAATAAGAGGAAGTCTGAAAAAAGTTGTCAAAATAGCGTGACGTAGTTTTTAAACGGCCCAGAGCAAAATTACTGTAATTACTATAATTTTAAAATTAATTATAATGTTTAGTAAAAGCCAACTGTAATGATACATCACCGGTGGCGAGTCTCGCCTGCAAAAAGTTAGGTTTCAAAAATCAGGATGTAACTAACGATTCTGCAGTAATTGGAATGACGACAGTGAATACTTTCGATCATCTGATGACTGCTTCTCTCTGCGGTGGTTTCCATACGTCCTATCGTTCAAGTGCGCCACAGCATAATCTGGTTGTGGCAACGGGAAAAAGGCCTTTTATTGGTTTCCATTATGCTTTGGAAGGTGGAGCAGTGCCCGTTTTATCTGACGTTGCGATTGCAATGGCTAGCAAAGTGGCTAGTGCTATTGGTTCCGCTGTTCCGTGAGTATAATTACAATCCCTAATCGATAATACATTCTATCTGCATTCCCGCCTATTATAGTCCCTGCATCTCGTACAAAAAGGTCTTACGCGTCCCGGAATTTAAAAAATTGAAAAATCGTGTTTTCGGAGATTGACCTTCCTATTACATTTTAGAGCAAAATATCAAACAAAAAATTAGACTGGACAAAATTCTGAGAAAGTTAAACAAAATAGAATCTTCTCACAGCTAGCATCGATTAACTTCAACCCAACAGTACTTGCACTTCCAGTTTCTATTTTGTACATATTTCGGGGATGCCCCCGGCTATTTTACGTTAAGAAAAAAAGAAAACGTAACACGCGTTTTTGCGAAAAAGATTGTTTTTTCATTTTTAGCTATTAAAAATCTCTTCTCCTAAGATATATAAAATGATACTCTTATTAAATGTTTATCTTGTACAATCAAACAATTTTTCCAAAAAGATAGTCAAAATCTACAAAAATCAACCAAAATAGCATTTAGTTTAAAGAACTTTGACATATTATTTTTAAAAAGTCTAATTTTAGTTCATTGACTATGTAAAGAACACGTTTCATGAGATTAATAAGGGTCATGTGTTGCAAAGTAATGAAAAATTGGTTTTTATCTCTAAAATTGAAGAAATATCAATTTTTCTGATTCAAAATCTCATTTTTCTCGAAAACCAAGCAAAATATGAATAAAAATTCATAGTGCCAAATTGTTCCCCTTCCTGACATTTATGACAATGTACCCTTACCAGATGTATATCTTGTACATTTTAACAAAAAATATCAAGAAAAATATTAAATAAGTTTAGTTTTGATAGATTTTTAATATTTCGTTTGAAAATTTTGGATAAAATACACAAGATAAACGTCTGGTAAGGATACGTTTTTATAGATTTCAGGAAGGAAACAATTTTGAACTATGAATTGATATTCATATTTTGTTTAGATTTCGTGGTAAATGGGATTTTGTATCATTAAAAATTATATTCATATAATTTTATAGATAAAAACCTATTTTTTTACTTTGAAGCGCAGAAACCTTAATAATCTCATGGAACATGTTCTTCACATAATCAGTGAACTAAAACCAGACGTTTTTAACAATGAAATATAAAAATTCTTTAAACTAAATGCTATTTTAGTAGATTTTTTTTGACTTTGTCTACCTCTTCTGACATTTTTTGTTAAAATACACAAGATAAAATCTGATAATTGTAAATTTTCATAGATATCAGGAAGGAGAAAAATTTTTGACTATGTTTTGCTATTCATATTTATCTTGGTTTTTAAGAAAAAAGAGATTTTGAATCGTTAAAAATTATATTTCTTCATTTTTTTAGAGATAAAACCTTTTTTTTTTACTTAGAAGTACAGGAACTTTAATAATCTCATGTAACATGTTCTTGTCATAGTCAGTGAAGTAAAAACAGACGTTTTTAAAAATAATATGTTAAAGTTCTTTAAACTAAATGCTATTTTAGCTGATTCTGTCTATATTTTTGGAAAACCTTCTTAATTTTCGAGAAAAATGAGGTTTTTAGTAGCTAAAAATTGCAAAATCCTTTTTCTCAAAGACGCGTAGAACTATTATTTTCTTTCCTGGCGGAAAATAACCGGAGGCGCCTGAAGCCCGTACAAAAAAGAAACTGGATGAATAGGTGTCGAGTTATGCTCCTTCAAAGTAACATAATTTTAGATCAAAATGTAACTGAAAATCAAAGTTTTGAAGATTGCATTCGTAAAAAACAATGATCTGCTGTCGGCGAGAAAATTCGACCCCTGGCTTTGAAGTTGAAAAAGTAAGTGAAGAAAAAATGGTAGTTTAATGAAAGCGGGATCATTTTAAAGTTGCAAATTTTGTACGTTAATAAGCCGAAAATTAATATTTAATCATATTTGTTGTAGCTTACAGATATGAGAATATGATGAAAATTAAGGAAATTGGATAGCTTTTAAAGACAGTGAACTTTGAAGTATAGTTTTTTTTATTGAAAAAATAATAGGAAAATCTGAAAAAATTCGAGATGGTACTTTAAACATTTCTGAACAGATTGCTGTCGAAAAATTTGCAAAATATTAATAATTGTTCCTTTTTGTAAATAAATATGCGACTGAACTATCTTCAGTTCTAATAAAGATTATGAAGTGATTTAAATTGGAGATAGTTAGTTGAACTATCTGTAATAATGTACAATTTGAAGGAAGTATGTGCTTCTTGTTTTCTTCGTGCAAATTGCGATATTTGAAGTGAGTTTTTTATATGGGAAAGCAAGCGCCAGAGCCCAGCGTGGTACCCTTTTTGTCAGGGGATCTCAGGCACAAGTTGGGTAGGTCGGACTGAGGAAAACCGAGGACGATCCTCTGAAAAAATGGCACCACGCTGGTTTCTGGTACTGGATTTCCCATATATAAAACTGACTTCAAATATCCCAATTTGCACGAAGACAACAAGAAGCAAATGCTTCCTTCGAATTGAAAATTTTTACAGATAGTTCAACTAACTACCTCCAATTTAAATCACTTCATTATCTTCATTAGAACTGAAGATAGTTCAGTCGCATATTTATTTACAAAAAACGAACAATTATTTATATTTTGCAAATTTGTCGATGGCAATATGTTCAGAATCTGTTCAGATTTTTCCTATTATTTAAAAAAAAACTATGCTTAAAAGTTCACTGTCTTTAAAAGCTATCAAATTTTCTTACTTTTCATCAGATTTTCAGATCTGTAAGCTACAAACAATTTTTTTGGAATATTACTTTTCGGCTCATTCATTAATTCCCTATTTGTCATGGTAAATTAGTCGTATGAAAATTTGCGTAAATTAGTATAAATTATATTATATATTATTATAAATTATTATATGTTTTTGACGATATTAGTTTTACAACATTTTATTATGCTACGTTTGACAAAAACAATAATAATTAGGGGCTAGATTTTTTTTCAGAATTACTAGTAAAGTATCATTGATATTCTGATCTTTCTTTTATATCAATTAACAGGATGCAAAGTAAATATGCAAACTTCAGAATTTTATTTTCAGCTACTTAAAAAAAATCTGGTTCCATCTTTATCTAACTTTTTCTGAACTTTGTCTAGTTTAATTTTGTTGTTGGACTTTTTGTCTAAAATGCAGTGAGAAGAATCAATCCACGCAAACACGATTTCAAACCTTTTTTCAAAAATATTTCCGCGACACGAAGTAGTGATTTTTAGCAAATTTGGAATTTTCTACAAGTCATATGCTACAATATATAAATAAAGAAATAAAGTGACAAAATTAACCATTTAAGCTTTATGAGTGTTTAATGTTGAAATAAAAACTCTCTTGGCCAGAATTATTGCAACTGCAGTCATAGAACACAAATAATGCTGGCTTCCTTTTCTTTCCTTTAAAATTTTTTTTTTCTAAATTGAATGGAGATATTCTTCAACAATTCTTGTTCTTTTCTTGTGTTAAGAAAATTGTTGCCTTTTTTGTTTCTTCTTTTTTATTTTGGGTTTACATTTAAATTTAAATGGTCACATTTAAGAATGTATTTTACCAAATTTAGTAGTTGGATTCATGTTTTTTTTTCGAATTTTCAAGAACCTCGTAGTAAATATGATTAATAATTGTTCTAAAATTTATTGAAGAAGTAAATTCTTTTTAAAAGAGGGTTTTTCAGTTAATTATATATATATATATATATATATATATATATTTTTCAATATATATATATATATTATATATTATATATTATATTATATATTATATTATATATATATTTTTTTTCAATATAT
>JAAAKG020214794.1:0-22206 GCA_010014905.2 Druon quercuslanigerum
GGGGAACCTCACATGACGACTTTGTGAGGATCTTCACTTGGGGTGATTGCTAGAGATATTGATCAGCAACCTGGGTCTGCGGAATGAACGTGTTATTTAAATAAATAACACGAGAATTCTAGATCCATCTAAAAAATCGTATAACCCCTTCGTCACACTACTCGCGTTTCACCGAGTGAGTCACGCCTACCCTGAAAGGGAAACGGCTTAATGATGTAATAATAATAAGAATAATAATAATAATAATGGCCCAAAAATTTCCCGGGATATCCATAGCATATTTCGAGGATATCGACATTTCCGACCCGCGTGATATCCGCATTATATCCTGTGCAGGATTGATATACTTTTTAAAATATAAATATTCACAAACATTCGTTTAACAAAAAAATCGCTTCATACAAATCTCGAATATTCAACTTTTTTTAATTCTTTATCGCAGTATAAATATTTAAAAAATATGACAAGTTATTTTCATAACCAATAACAGCCTACTTACAATAAAAACAAGCCACTTTCTGAAAATTTAAAATTTGCTGTTATTGTATATCTTTAACCTGTAAATTGCGCAGTTTAGAGATCGCACTTTTCACTCTCAGTATAACAGGCAAATCAGTTTTTATGACAAAAAACAATCTTGGGACATCCTTGGAATATAAAATTGGGATAGTAATAGTATATCCTCATCTTGGTAAACGGGACTTCCTGCGTATATCTTATGTTATGAGGCAAGTACCATTGAGCGAAATCTTTCAATTGGTAAATAAATATACGATATAGATCCTGGCTGTTCGGTAACAGGACTTCAACGAAATTTTACACTCTAACTACTGTGCTATCGAACCTGATACCTATTTTTTCGCGTATTCGACTTAAAACCAATCTCCCTCGTTTACACTCGGTTTTTCCTTCCAATCTCCAGCAACCGCTCATTTTACTCAACTTCGGGTATTCTTTCAAAAACCAAATAACCTGCTAGAAAGAGAAGAAATTGTCTGTAATTGAATCCTATTTGAGCAGAAACTTTGATAAATATTAATCCTATGAGTCAACTAAAAAGATCAAGTTTCATAAAAAAATTAAAGTTAAAATTTCAGTTAAAAAAATTATTTAAAAAGACGAATTATCAATCAAATAAAGACAACCGAAAAAGACGAATTATTAACCAAATACAATGGACTTTGTATTGTAGCAATTTCTATTCGGGCGTTCCAAGAAATACACCGCAGCGGCGCGGCGGCTGCGATTGATAGGAACCGCGGGCCGAAAGGGGAACTCGTCCGCGGTCAGTCACCCTAAACAAAATAATAGCATAGCGATAAAGCGGAGTTCCCGAAAGGCCTAGCTTTAACTGCCTCACGTGACGCAAAATCAAGACACGACCCTTGTGTTTACGTTTCAATGAATTTCGATTGAAGCCAAGGTCAGGACCAAACCTGTGCTACAATCAAAAGTCAAGTGTAGCTGAGTCCTGAACCAAAATTACACAGGCCGACAAATTTTAAAGCCAGAGACCAGACCTAACATTTCCGAAGGATTTTGATGCGCTGAATCCAAACCCGATCTCAAAATTGCTCCTGTACGTCAGGTTTTCAGATATCCTAACCTAAAAGCGCAAAAAACGCGTTTTTAGATGTATTTGAGGTTATGTAACCGAACAAGAAAAATGTCTACCACCAAAACTAATATGGAATTTGAAAGTACTAATCTTCCCCTTTCAAACCTACTTTGATTTATTAGGATATCTTTATTTTTCACCAAAATATTGTAATTTGAAATTTTATATGTTAGCGTCTTAACCCATTAACGCTGACGTGTTCAGATTTATACAACGCATTCTCTATTGCTGACGGTACGATATTTTTTCTTAAAAATATTATCTCAGAGGTTTTCGAGTGTGCCCTTTCTATTGCCGATGTCAGTTTTTTGTTATAACCCCTAGAAGATCCAAAATGGCGGCTATAATTTGGGGCTTTAAAAAAGAACAAAGGATCCCGCATAAAATAACAACAAAAAAGCGTGCAGTCGTTTAGAACTAAACTTCGCACATTGATAAAACAAAAGAATACGCACTGCGCGGAATGCTACTTCTAGGAGTTATAACAAAAAACTGAGCCAATCGAAAAGGAACCCCCGAAAACCCCTCAGATAACATTTTCAAGGGGCAGTGGCATACCATCTCGGCGTTAATGGGTTAATACGCTAAATTGAAAAATTTCATTTCAAGGTTAGCCCACTTGTAGTGTGTAATTCAATTATTTCACTAAATGTAAACGACTAAATTCGCTGCTCCCAGAGTCAGGTGGGTTAGCACGCTTGTGGCTTGTTAGGGGTGGTTTCTACCCCTAGGAAGCGGCTTTCGTAGAAATGAAAAGACACGGATTCCATATTTTTTATTGTTTTATCAATGTGCGAAGTTTGATTCCAACCGACTGCACGCTTTTTTGTTGGTATTTTGTGCGGGATCCTTTGTTCTTTTTTAAAGCCCTAAATTGTGGCCGCCATATTGGATCTTCTAGGGCTTATAACAAAAAACTGACACCGGCAATTGAAAGGGCAAACTCGAAAACCTTTGAGATAATATTTTGAAGAAAAAATATCGTACCTTTAGCAATAAAGAATGCTTGTATAACTCTGAACACCTTAGCGTTAATGGGTTAAAACGCTAAAATAAAAAATTGCAAATTACAATATTTTGGTGAAAAATAAAGATATCCTAATAAATTCAAGTAGGTTTTAAAGGGAGAGATTAGTAGTTTCAAATTCCATATTAGCTTTGTGGTAGACATTTTTCTTGTACAGTTACATAACCTCAAAAACAGCTAAAAACGCGTTTTTTGCACTTTTAGGTTAAGATATCTTGACAACCTGACCTACAGGTCAATTTTGAGTTCGGATTCTGATTCAACGCATCAAAATCCTTCCGAAATGATTGGTCTGCTTTCTGGCTTTTGACTTTTGTCAAATTTTGTCGGCCTGTGTTATATATATACATATACAGCTTGAAAATTAGAAAAAAAAGAAACAAAGGACATTATAAGGATACGAAAAAATACGAGTTCTACTTCATTTTTTTAGTACTTCATTATTTCCCACAGGAAAAAATATTACTAAAGAACTTCAAAGGAAAAGCTGTGGAGCTTATGCATTCATTATAATGAACGTAAACCGACTTTTTACGGGAGATAGCAACGGATCGACAGAAAAAATTCCTTTATCCTTATTCTGTTATTCCAAGCCAGAGAGATTTAGACCGAGTAATTGGAATAACTGAAAAATACACTTTAAACACTTCAAAAAAATCTACATCTCGCGGAAGAAAAGATAAAGTAACTTTGCGAGGCATTCTACTAACCTTATTTCGTATTTCACAGCTCGTAAAATTTGTTTCTTATTGATTCATAAAGTGTATTTATTTTAGATATCAAGAATGAGTAGAAGATAGATTAGTAGCATATAAAAAGTAGACATAGTTATGCTAATTTTTAACAGAAAATAAATCTTTTGATATATTTTCTAGAAACACAAAATAAAAATGTTTACGTGCTTAAGTATCACTTGCATTTCATGTCAAGAAATACTTCTCAGGGAACATGTTGCAAGAATTGCGCGAGTAGAGTTAAGTCAAGGAGAGAGAATAATAGCGTCGTAAATCCAGAAAAAGATGTATAGTCCCTAAAATATCACAAGGACAACAATAATTTCAGTCTTGACGAAAAATATCCTCTTTTATCTACCCTCGACTTGGGTTCGTGATGCGAAAATCTTTTTTCTTCTTTTATAGAATCGCTCTTTTTTTATTTGTAGTTTCCTATAAGTATGCAAGACATTAAATACAGAAGCTAATTTTCTGAACTAAAAACTCTTTTCAATCGTCTGGATTAAATTAAGAAGAGGCCCGGAGTTGATTAGCGCCGTCCATGTCTGAAACGTTCCTTCTGAAGGAAATTATTAAAACCGTAGTCCCCCAAGAATCAGCCGAGCCAGGAAACGAAGAAGACTTGAAAGGGGAGTCAAAAAGGAAGAAGAAAAACGACCGTTGCACTTCGTCACGTCATCGGACGGAATTGGCAATATTGCGGCGTCGTTCCTTCCCCGACCTTCCGGTTCTCCTTCTGTGTAAGAGTAGTCATAAGAAGGTAAAATATATTGAGAAGTTGCAGAAAGTTGCTCTTAAAATGAGAAATAAAAATATAAAAATAAGTAAGGCATACCGAATTGGAAAATGATACAAAGGTTTGTCATTAGAGTTACGACAATCTGCGAGGATTCTAGAATTTGCTTAATTAAATTAAGGGTGTTTGATTTGATACTTAAAAATCCATAATATCAAAGTACGTTGGATTACTTATGTCCACCTATTGACGTTGACGTTTCAGAGCGTGTATTGTAAAATTGTTTAATATAAACTCAAAGCCCTAATATTTAAACAATTTTAAATTAAAAACTGTCCCAAAACAAATAGTTAGAAATTCAGATTTTAAAACTTGCAGAACAATTTCTTTTTAAACTATTTAAAAATATATTAAGATATAGAAAATTGTTTATTTTTTATTTTAATTTTTCCAAAATCATGCCTCCTCCCCAATTGCCTGATTTCAAACTAAAGTCATTCAAAATTTTAGTATACCAATAATTGTTATGCAACTTTCGGTTGAATTATAATAAATAGAAGGTATTTGTAATGTACGAATTAAAACTAAAAGCATTTAAAATGTATAATTAATGGACATGCTAACTTTAAAATTGAACATTTTTAAACTAAATGCGTTCAAAATAGCCAAGAGTTTAGAAAGCTTTTAGCATTATGCAATTTAAAATTCAAGGCTATATGTACATTAAATTTTAAAAGCCTGCCAAGCTGAAAAATTCCAAAAAAGCACTAGAAACTGCATATATGTTTTTTAAATTTTTAGCTATTCAACTTATTAAGAAATGACAAAATATATTAATGAACATTAGTGAGATATTTTTAACAACTTTATGTGACTAAATTCTTGATGAAAATAAATTTTTCCCGAAGATCCATTAAAATGTGTGGGACAACTTTACACATTTGCGAATTTTACGTGAGCTTGAGTAAAACCGCATAATATGTGGGTGGGGTAGCCGGTAGACCGTGGCAGCACCATCCGGTTAACATTCATTGCTCTGTATAAAGTTAACAAGACATGGACTTAATGTGTTTTTTTTTATTTCGTGTTCCCAATTATTATATGATACATTTCCATAGGTATTAATTCTTTAAATAAAACATTGCTTTAATGAAAAATAATCTTTGAACTTATATAGTAAGAAAAAACTATTCTCGTAGAGCAGTAATTATAACCCAAGTTACTAAGTTTAGGAATTTATTTTCGACAGATTGTGCATAATTTTAATATATTTGAGTAAAGAAAATATTTAATTGGAATAGAACTATTATAAGCTTACATTAGCCACTTTTTCATCTTGTTTTGAGAAAATTAATACCCCTTGCATTCTGTATCAATAATAAGTATTCCTAATTATACCAAATACCCTCCCCCCACCCCCATTTACCTCAATAATACATGGTGGCTTATGATTTTGCACCTATAACAGAGTCCTGCAGCTCAGTACCACAGTTTACAGCAGTTTGAAGGAAATAAAAAAACATTTGGTCTGGGCCGTGCGCTCACATGCAATGGAATGTGGCGGTAGTCAAAGTACCAAACCTCCAAGTTCCAAACCGTAGAACTAAGTTTTACCTACTGATCCAATGCATCCTTTAGTGGTTTCGGAAGTATTGAAGTACAAGTACCGTAATTCGCAGCTCTCCAATAGAATTGTTATGTGCATGGCAGACTTGCATGGGAAGTTGAAATCCTTCTTCTGATATTCAAATCATCATCTGTGCCATAAATTTCTATTATATGTAACCCAGATTTAATTAAGTATGTAAAAGAGAAGTTTCAAACTAATGAAGAAGTAAAAAGTAATAAAGTGTAAACATTTATTTATTGGGAATAAATTGTGCATTTTCAAAAGCAATAATATAGATCGAAAAAATGCCGTCGTTTATTTAGTTATAACTTGTTGAGCTGATCTTTAAAATTTATGATCGTTTGAACTTTCAATTTTTCTAACAGAAAATTATTGTATGCTGGAGCAGAAACAAATGAGGTTCATCGCGCTCGTGCCTTTTGGTCTAGATGCGCATTCTCTTCTCGCTTCGACACTGCACAGAAAAATCAGTGTTGTTTCATCCTGTATAAAAGTTTATTTCTAGTGTATATTCTTTAATTACGTATCTGAAATCACAAAAAAAATTAAATATGAATTTTTCTCTTTTTCAGGGACGATTGGTTTGAAGGACCTAAAAATCACAGTACCTTCGATGGCTCGATCAGGAGATTCCGTTTCTATGACCTGCAATTTCGACCTAGAAGGAAAAATATTATATACAGTCAAATGGTATCTTGATGAGGCGGAGTTTTATCGTTTTACACCGAAAAGAGTACCTCCGGGTCTCGTTCTTCCTGTGCGAAATTTAAAAATAAATGTGAGTAATCCTTCGTACTCAAATTTTGAGATTCAACAAAGAGAAAAGTTTCTTTGTTTACCACTCCTATCGTGAAGTAAAAAGGACATTTGAGAGAAATGTCAAAAACTGTAAAAAGTGCAGGAATATATGTGCGCTAAAAGTCTGATGATGACGGGTTTTACGCGTTTCCTTTCAGGTCCCGAAAGACGTCTTTGCTCCAGTGACAGTGGGAGACCGATGAACGGAAGATCGATGCGCTTGATTTATGATTCCTACTACAAGCCGTAGCTCGACCTTTTCGAATCCCGTTCAAGCCTTTGAACCTAGGTCAACCACGTTTCGCGTTTCATGGATGCAATCACGCTCGAAAGCCCAATTGACTTTTACGAACCTTGACTTACATCTTTGTATGGGAAGCACATTAGTCAACTTGGTTTATTGTTTGAGAAAATTCACCAACATACAAGTTAGATACTTTTTCCAGACAAACTGATTTGAAGTTGAAAAGTGCAATTAGCTCGCATCTAATATATTTTATCTTCAAATATAAAATTTAACTAATGTCAGTCATCTCGAAGACAATAGGCGAGTATCTCCTAAATTGCGATCGACAAAATGGGCCATTTTATTTTCTTTTGGAACGATACGATTAATATTATAAAATAACATCAGTTGCTTCCTTGCGTAGAATTTTCAATGTGTTTAATTAAATCACAGATTTTGACAAACTTTGATATATTCTCATTTTTTACCTTTTATAAAGAATTTCTCTTTTTCTTACTGCTCTTGCGAATATGCCCCTTTTCACCATTTTTTCGCTTAAATAAGGACTAGATTGATAGAAACTAATAAGAAAATGTAACTGTTATTGGTTAAAATGTAATTATTTTTTATTGAACTGTATGGTTTTATATTTTTGGTTAAGAATTCATCTCTGTTGGTTAAGTTATTTGGTTGACAATTTTATTCTATTGTTTAAAATTCATCTTTTCGTTGTAAGTAATTTCCTTCTACTATTTTAAACGTCTGCTATTGTATTTTGCGATCAGAATTAATTTATTTTAGTTAAAAATTTTATTTTCGTGAAAATGCATCTCTTCGGGTTTAAAAGACAAATTTTTTCTAAAACATTAGACTTTTTAGACAGAAAACTTAACTGTTTTGTTGAAAACTCGTCTTTCCGGGTTGTAAATTCACATTTTTTGGTTGAAAATGTAATTATTTTGTTGAAAATACTTTATTTAGCGGATTGTAATCTTGAGAATATATAATATGGAATATGGTAGCCCTATATACCTCGCCGAATATTTTACTGAAAACTCCATGACACTGAACACTGCCTGGCATTATATATTTTACCTTGGAGTTCTGAAATTTTCAATATTATTTTTAAAAATTTTATGATAAAGCAATAAGCAGTGTGTAATAAATTATTTATTATTATAATCGCTGAAAAATCAGTCGTGAAAAATGTCGGTTTCTCTAATATAAATTATGATTCCGACTAATGTAAATATTCTGGCACTAAATTATCTGCATACCGAAAATGAATAATAATTAAAATTTTCACATTACATCAAAACTTTTATTACAGTCGAATGAAGTTTAATTATAACCTGTATTTATGTTTTATTCGAAACTCCGTAAATCTCATCAGCAAAAGTACCAGCTGCAAAGTATCTGCAGGAATTATTATTTTAAAGTCCTATTGTATCCGCAATTTCAATTAATTTAGGAGAATCATTCACTAATAAATACGGAATAAAGTATAAAATCCCGATAATCAATTTAATTATAATTTTCATTACAGTAAACAAGAAAATATCTTTACAACTGCTACAACCAAATTATTTCTCAAAAGTGACTGCTTTTAAAAATGTTGAAGTTCGGTGTTATTTAAAATAGTTTATTGAACGATTAGACGGCGTGTAATTTTTAACAACTAGATATTGCAAGAGGGAAAGTATTAATATTAATAGGTATATATAAATTTCTCGGATCTCCATTAAAAATACTTTGCACTGCAACAAAACGTAAATACATGAAGATCAACCTCTAATTATTTCTTGAATTCATCATACATAATGTCCTTGATAAAGTTGAGTTTATCAAGCCCATTGAGAAATAAATTGGAAATACTGAAAGTTCTTTCGTATCATGAACTAAAATTTAATAAAATCATCGATTCGGAATAAAATATCTTCTAAGAGAGCTTAGGTGAAAGGAAGTGGACATCAATTTTATCTTGGAAATGTGAAATAATGATACGAGTAAATAGGAGTCGGAAGCTGAAAACGAGAGAGATTTTTACAAGTAGCTTTCTTTGAATATCCGTGCTTTCTGAATATCAACCACAATCTGAATACCTCCACTGGGAAACAAAGTGCATGAGATCGTAGACCATCGAACCACATTCAGCGAGGAAACATCGCATTCGGTGAGTTTGTCCAGGAAACGATAGGTAGCACGATGCATATAAATGTCCGTTAAGAGATTTGATCGCTACGAGTATTTAAAGCGAGTTGAAAATGACGTTGGGGAGAGCGTGAGCGTGCCGGTGAAAGATACTCGATAGGAGGGTAAACGAAGCTTGTCAGTGTAAAAAGTACGACCGATAGGAATGATTCATTACAAATTTCACATTCACAGCTTGCCGTATCGAACATGAACGAGGTGGTGCTACTCAACGTAACACGAAACCAGTCTGGAATGTACAAATGTGAAGCTTCAGAAGAGCTTCCACTACTGGAAACTAGATCGCAACAAGCTTCAATGATGGTGGTTGGTATGTAATTCATTTATTTATGTACATGCTTCTGTACATTCGGAATCTCTAGTTGTATAAGTATGCTTTTTTATATTTTATTGATCTATATTACTGCCTCGTAAATGGACTGGCTATACTCTGACCTATACTACGGGCTGTCTGATTATGCCCCGACGTACACTACTTGATTCCTTGACCGCTCTATAAAAGACTAAATATAAAATAACAATTATCATTATTTATGGCTTTTAACGATGCTATAAACAAATGCCTGTCGTCAAATGTATTTGTACTCTAAAACTATCGTTTTTCTTGTGGGAGTTGCGAACTGCTGCTGAACAATGACTTTCTGCTAACACAATGCATGAGACGCTTCGTTCAAATTTAATGCGAATCAAGTGGTTAATCGTTCTCAAACCCTACGAAATTATTATGTTGTAATTATTTTTTTATAACAATTACAATAAATGTTTAAATTTCTAAAACTCTACTAAAAAATCTTCTTAGATAATTTCTTCACTCGTATAAAACATTTTGTATTAAACAAAAATTTTCATTAAAATCGGTGTTTATCTTTAGTAAAAAATACATTTTCTATTATTTATTTTTAAAATAACAATTTATTTTTTTAACAAAAGCGTAGGTTTAGAGTGGCTATTCAAACTCTAAAAAAAATTCAGACTATTTCCGGATTTACCGGAAAATATTAGGTAATACTTATTGTTTTATTACATAAAATTCAAAAAGACCTAAACATTTTAGAACTTCAACATAAAATGTTTATTGTAGGTGGTTGTGAATGTGATGTCAGACCTCCCAGCCCAAAATCTTTTCAAAATACGGGAAATATGATGATTTTGAAATCAGGGAAATAATGAGGGAATAAGTTCTTTTGTATAACATAATTATGGGTACCATATTCCTAAAATTTCTGGTCACAAATAACTCCATTTTCAAGAAAACAGTGTAATTTTCAACCCAAAAAGACCATTTTTCAACAAAAATGTTGAGTTTCTAGGTGAAAAATCGAATAGAGTAGAAAACATTTGACTTTTAATCCCAAAAATACGAATATTTCGAAAAAAATTTAATTTTCAACTAAATAGTGACGTTTTTAATCTACGAACATAAATCTTTAAACAAATTATTAAATTTTCAAACAAAAAAGTTTATACTTCAGCTAAAAAAGCAATTGCAAATAGTTCAACTTTCAAGCCAAAAAGGCGAATCTTTTAGAACACAGTTGAATTTTCAACGAAGAAAGATTAATTTTTAATCAAAATAGGTTACTTTCATACTAAAGCATAATTCTCAATCCAAAAGGTTGAATTTGCTATCCAGAAAGCCCATAGTTAAGCAAAACAGTTGAACTTTCAACAACAAAAGATTGCTTGTCTGATAAAAGATAAATTTTTAAGATAAATGGATCGCAATTCACTACAATTTTGGATCAAAAAGATGAATTTTCAACTAAAAAAAATTTCATTTTCAACCAAATAGTAGATTTTTGAATCAGAAGGGATGAATTCTCAATCCAAAAGGACCCATATTTTATTCAAAAAGGCGAATTTTCATCAAAGCAGTTAAGTTTTTGACTGAGCATATAAAGTCTGAACCAGAAATGTAAAAGTATACTTTTCAATAAACAAGAATTAACTTATAACAAAAAAAAGATTGATTTTTTATTGTTTTCTGTTAATCCAGAATTTAAAATAATGATTTTTGGATTTCGATAGAAAATCATACTTTAATATATGCTTTTTTTAAATTTATTTCTGAAATATGTAGAGTGTCCCTGATTTATATCTTTATTATAACATTTATTAGTAATTAATTTAGTAAATTAAGATAACTTATATAATTGCGATGTTAAATATATAAAAAGAAAGCCTTTGTTCTCAAATATGAAATAAACTTTAGTATTTGAGCGATGCATTAATGCAAGATATACATTTTTAAATATGCGTATAATACAAAACTAACATTCTTTTTTAAACAAACATTGACTTAAAAATCTTAAATATCAAATCATCTTTGATATTGAAGCGCAAATGGTTCATTACACTGAGCTCAATTTTTAACACACTTCTTTTTTAAAGAGCGAGATGATATTTATTACAAAAGTAAAAACAAATCCGAAAATTGTAGGTTTTCAAACAAATCTCCGGTTGTTTTCCGGCTTTTTCCTGGTGCGCAAAATTCTTGGCCACTACCTCATTTTCCCGATCAGTGGTCACTTTAGAGGTTGGATACGTGTTTTTGTTAACTTGCATATTTCTTGGCCAACTTTTGGTCGTCAACTGTTTCGTGGACGATTTTATAACAATTATTTAAAAATTGCGTAGGTTGCTCATCATTGTTGCTTTATAAAAACGAAGTTTCCGCCATCCCCTTTTCCAACTTGTCCAATTTTTGGAGACATCTAGATACAATCTTATGAAAAACGCATTTAGGTCCCTTAACTGTAATTCCATTAACGCTCCCAATTTATTTTTCCCCCTTTTTAACTCTAACGAATTTTCGAGTTTTTCCTCTTGCCAGTAGAAGCGTGCCTAGCAAAATGAAAATGCTGGTTCTTCGTGCTTGGCTCGATGCCAGAATCAACTTAATCTCTTTAGTACATCTGCTAAATTATATAATTACTAGATGTCCCAGAAAAGGACCCCACTATCGTGACTGAGCGACACCGATTACTGGCGGGAGAGACACTTCGAGCGACCTGTACATCGGGTGCATCTTTTCCTCTCCCCAACATTGCATGGACACTCAACGAGGAACCCGTAAGTATCATCACCGTCACCTATTGGATATACGTGACCATACTGGATGATTAAACATCCGACAGTTTTCTCTTTCACATTACTCCTTTATATTCTTCTCTCTTTTTACTTCCATTTTTTCCTATGTCATTTTTCTTTTCATCCTCTATTTTCATTCGTCAATCCTGTCCTCAATCCTCTCCCCTTCATGTTTTTGACTCCTTTTTTTTCTATTCCATTTGCTTCCTTCGCTGATTACATATCAAGCAGATTTATGACTTCACACTATTAAAAAAAGTTACTCATCTATCACTGAGACAAAAAAATTGCTTTAATGAAAAAGGGAGGTACTGAATACCTCCAATCAAATATTTTTTCGACTGAAACAAATTTTTCATATAACAGGAAATATAATCTTTTTATTTGTAAAACATTATTTCTTGAAACAAGAAAACTTGTCTTCGATCAAAAAAATATGTTATCGAACATATTCAGTCAAATATTACGGGACAGTAGGGCTAAGCCGTTACTTTTTTTATTAAATTGGATACAAAATGTTGCTTTTAATTTTTAAATAAAATAATTTGTTTATCAATTATTAGAAAAAAGTGAAGTGATCAAAAATCTGTTGAACGAAAATTCCTGAGGCTGAGACTCCTATAGATAAATGACCATTCAACTATAATGTTTGAAAAAAATACGGACACATTTTTTCAAATTTGTATCATTGTAGCCAACTAAACCCTCGATCCAACAATACCGTATACTTTTCAAAGCAATTTTTTTTTATATTCTCCATTTTTCTTCACATATCTCCGCTGATAAAGATAAAAGCATTAGGGTCCGCTTTTACTTAAAAAAAATGATTATACAGTTTATAATTTTATGTTAAAAAGCATGTGTCGACTTATCCCCACTATCCCATAATTTGATTCAATTTACCTTTTTTTCTCCGATATAATTATTACAATAATTCAAATGCTATATCTACTTTCGTTCATGCTAGTACAATTACAAAAATGAAACATTTATAAATTAAATGATTTACTACCCACCTAAATTTACATTAGAACGTATCAAAAAACAAACAAAAATTATTATTTTTCTTTGTGAAAGGCATAAAAGGTGGCTAGTAGTTGCTGAAATTCTCTCTCCGAAAAAAAAACATTTTTTCAATTCACGAAAATTCTGTTACTTCCAGCATTTTAAGGCCGAAATTGTTTTTTGTTACCAGGATACATAGCAAAAGTTGTATACTGCATCGATGTATGCGCCTGTGGAGTGTAAACCCAACATAAAATTATCTCATTTTTTCGCATTAATGGTAAAGTAGAGAGTATTGGTAAAAAGTACGAAAAATAACATATTTCTTGTTCGTTTCAGACAAAGTAATTTTTTCTTACTTGCAATTAAAATACTGAGCAATAACTGAATTTTCCTTATGTTGACATTTAAAATCGTTGCGCGTATTAAAAAAAATTATTTTCTTTGGAAGGGAGTAATTTTAGCACATACTTGCCACTTTGTACCCTCATTCAAAGGAAGAGAAAAATATTTTTATTTTTCGATGCGCTTAATGTGCACTATTTTAAGCCGAACATTGATCGTCTCAAGAAAATGTTGACATTTATGTGTTTACCTTCTCCAATGTGACTATCAGTATTCTATAGGTACTTGATCTCTGGAGTCAATCGAATTTATTTACACGTTTCTTCAAAACGAGCTCACGTTCTCAGGGTTTCAGGCGCATGCGAATTTTATGTCGCAAGAGTGAAATCGTGCGAGCGATTTCCCATTTGTCATATAAAACTCAGGCACCAAGTACTATAAGGCTCAGTCTACGATCGAAATCTTTATTCGATTCGAAGAGGTCAAACAAATATCTACCTCAAATTGAATTTATTTTCTATATTTGTTTATTTATTATCTTTTTCTCCAAATTGAATATTTAAATCTTTATTTGAATAATGTCAATAATACAAAAAATTGCAAGATGTCTCAGAAAGTTTAAAAATAAAAAAGAACGTAAAAAATAAGATAAATAAGAAAGAAGGGTTCAGTAAGAAAATATGTTCTTTCTCTGCGGATCCACAAACTGTCCTCTTCCGCCCGTAAAAGACAACCGATCTGTAAGTTTCCGTACCGATTATTCGCGAAAGTTCTTACTGGTCGGGTATTTATGTTATGGCCTTTCCGTTTGCATTCGATATCACATAAAGTCGCGGTCATAAATTTTTGTGCTCAGAACTCAGGATTTATACTTTTTTTCTTTCAAATATCTCGAACTGGATTCTTTATATTAGAAAGAAACACTTAACCTTCAAGCATAAGAATAAATGTATTAGAGCCCTTTATTGTCATTCAAATAGTCACTACATTTAAACTCTTATTCTACGAAAATTTTAGTCACGCTTAAATGTGGGTATTATTCCAGTTATACTTTTTTTCATATTTCGTGAATAGTAATCAAAATAAACATCAAATTCAAAAGCAGGCAGATAAGTAAATTTAAAATCTGCTCATGAGAAGATCGATGTAAGAGAGTCAGGACGAGAAAATTGGCCAGTGCTTCACTTTTAGAGAAAAGGCTCAAGTCAGCAGACTTTTGCGACTTAATTTGCATTCGAAATAACCGAAAAATACCGATAAAGAGTAAAATAGCAGGATATCGATATCATTCATCCGTTTAAAAGTAGAATATAGAGTCCTAACTCAAGTTTCTTAAAATATTTTTCTATCTTCTATTTTTAATAATTTACTCTACAAGAAAATGATTTAAGGATTATAGTAAGGCTACCTACAAATATTAAATAACATAACCGATTCGTGCATGTCTTTGCATTCAGATTCTTTTGAAATCTATGAATACCCACGAATTATCTTTTAATTTCCTAGAGAATTATTAAATTATTAAATTTTAGAACCTTTATGAAATGATGCAATTTTTCTTAAAACTGGATCAAATGATCATTTTATATACAAGTGATTATTTTATATCCAAATCTGGATACATAGATAGATTTTTAATCAATGTAGAAGTCGCGTGTTGCTCATTCAAACAATGTACTCATTCCACGACATTGCTTCAACATCGGTTTGCTGATGAATCTCTTTAACACGGTTTACACATACACTCAACACAGTAATAAGCCCATATAAAGATTTACTCTTCACGCCAACCACATTTACTACGTAAAGCTCTCAATTAGAACTCATTGAGCAGTAAAAATTCTGATAAGGTTACAGGATTTTCAGTTAAAATAGGAACAGCATAGATTTTCTGTAATCATTACCGTAATTTCTGCAGAATTTACAAAATTTTCAGTCATTTTATAAATTGACGGATAATTTCTGTAACATTTACATAATTTTCGATTACATTTTACATTGTAAATATGTTAGTTTGACAGGAAAGTTCAGTCAATGTTACAGAAAATATCCGTAAATTTAGAAAATAACTTCAAATTTTGTAAACTCTGCAGAAAATTCGATCATCTTTACAGAAAATCTATGCTATCCCTATTTTAACTGAAAATCCTGTAACCTCAACAGAACTTTTTTCTGCGTGAAATATTCAAAATCTTTCATTTCATGCGTCATTTATCGGTCGACAAGAATGCAATTCGTGAGCTAGGAAATCAAAACGCGAAATGTATTCATCTCGTCAGATTGCCAAAGCAACCGGAATAGTATGTGTAACGTATTTATATATATGAACTGTATGCGTATAGCATTTGTTCCACAGTCCGGCTTGCTAGGGTCTAGTGAAATGGAACGTCATTAAATCCTTCCAAAATCGGATCAATCCTTAAATCTTCGATAAAGCTAGTCGACTTCCAATCGATATTATTAACCATTTCAACCGTCTCATGCTGAATTTATTATTCCCATTACATTTTAAAAGTATACTAACTCTTTCCATAATTATTTAATTATTTATTATGATTTTAATTTAACTTCTGAAATTAACTTTTTGAATTTTTTATTTATTATTATATAAACACATTAATGTTTATTTATACAAATCATGTTTGTATCAAGTCAATTTAATCATATGACAATCGAGTCAAAATAAATATAATCATGCCCAGACAAATTTACAAGTTTACTGATTAAATCAATGCAATTTTGATGGAACGCGATTCTCTTTATTTGTTTTGTAAATTAAGCCAGTAACTACAAACCAATATTCGGAAAGCTTTTTTTGGAATGATCAATTCGAAAAATGCAAAGTATGAACAAACTCCCGCCTAATGTAGTATGCACAGAATAAAGTAATGATCAAATTTGTTGAAGGAAATTTTTTAGAGGGATAAAGTGTTATTCAGACAACTTCGCGTTTTTCAAAACATATGTGTTTTCATGGAAAAACAAAAGAGAGTTTAACCGATATTTGGATAAAGTTTATCCTGCAAAGGTAATTACTGTAGCAGCGAATCTTTCACCGAAAATCGATGCAAAGTTTATCTTCTATTTTTTCTGTGTGAATAATACCAGCTTTGTTTTAATTATACATTCCCAGACGCAGATGTTGATCAAGATTGTTCAATTAACAATTAGTAAATTAAATAAGTAAATTGTTTCTTCTAAATAATTTTTACATTCTCTCCACAGAATGACTGTTTTTTGTTACAGATAAGCAGTCTAACTAAACATGCAAAAGTTCGATTTCGAAATATTACGATTGACCAAGAAAGTATAGGTCAATCGCGTCTTGAACTTAAAATTTTCCATCGCTTCTTTCAAAAGAAGAAATTAAAATTGCGTTGCTTTGTGAATATTTATCCAATTTATCATGCATCGGTGGAAACTGAGATTCTGGAAGATGAACCGCACCTAGCTTCTATCACTGGAGATGCTTCCCACCACAGACATCGTGAGTAGATTTTTTAAATATCAATAAAAATTTTTTATACAACAAAATTTTGGTTATATTTATAAAATTTTTGTTGACATAAGCAAAATATTTTATTGCTAGAATTGCAAAAAAATGTTTTTTATTCCTGTCTAAACCTTTCTTTCTTAGTGATACACGTTCAAACTTGTTTGCATTAGGGTATCTTTTACGACAAAAAATAAGGACAAAATAATAAAATATAAATATTTTAATGACAAAAGTAAACCAAATTAAATCACAGTTGTTTTACAGCAGCATGTTTACGTGGAAATATTTTACATTTAAAAGGTACTAAATCCTGAGTTCAGGGTTTTACGCTGGAAATTCAGTTGAATGGCATTCATCCATCTCTGCAGCGATATCTACATGGAAAGTAGAAATAAATTTCACACCACAATATTTATGAGCACACTAAACTGTAATATAGTTAAAGATTAAATTATATGACGCTGATAAAAAGCCTTATAAGGAAAGGGAAATTTATGGGTTTATTGTATTCCATATGAAAATCGTATACATTTAAAGTTATATACATCCTGCTAAATATTGCAAACTGTAAGAAGATTTTTTTAAAGCTTTCATTTAAATATTTGTAAGCAAGTTTATTTCCAAGTAATCTGCTTTTAAGGACTGTCTTAATCCAATAAAAAATAATTAATGAGTTAAGTGACACAACAATGTGTTTTCTAAATGAGTTTTAAGAGCATTTGAGATGATCCTGCAAGGTACATAAAACTTGCGAAACTAACGAGATTTTCATTCTTCGCCCGTTATATTAAAACGGCTAGTTTACAATTTTCACTTTCATGTAAAGTTGCGAACCGATTTTTGAAAATAACCTTAGCTAATTTTTCACATTTATTGAATTAATTTAAATTATTTGTAAAAATTAAATTTTATTTAAACTATAGGCAATTGAAGTTAAATATTAAATTAATTTTAATGATGCACTGATAATTTTTGTATACAATAAAAACATTGTATTTGAATTTGTTTAATTCCTTTCGTTTATGATTCAACATACTTTTCTCGATTTCGAATAGTTTTTGAATCTGCAAAACTTGTTCTTTCCAAAAAATAATTGTTTTCAAATAGAACAAAAGGTGTATTGGAACATTGGCAATCACATAATTGTTGAAATTACATCATATCGACTGTTCTGTTGCTCCATACAATATGAAATCAAGTTCAGTTAGGTCCGTATAAAGAAACAAGTTATTAAGTTACCAATTCGATTTTTTGCAATAAAATTAACAAGCAGACCACTCAAGAGTACGTTATTAGATATTAACAACTTTTATACAATGATAGTAAATATTTCCGAGAATGCCATAAAATTTTATTACATACTTACGTATTGTTTATTTTTTCGCCACAAGACGTTGAAATAGATAAAAATAGACTGGATTTCATATACGGTGCAAGTGGAAACGTATTTTTTATATGAAATAACCGTAACTTCCTTCTTTGTAGAGATTTACTAAGAGAATTTGATTCCATATTGCATGGAATAATTGAAATATGCACACTACTTATTGCTGTGTAATTTCCTATATGAAAATTACTTTTTTTCTTAAGCATATAAATTAATTTATCTGTTTAATGTACCTACTTTAATTTATATTGCTTGAAGAATTTACCAACAATTTTCTACAAAATGTATTCAAATTTTATGAAATTAAAAACGTACAACTACACATATGCATAATTTCATATAAGGGCAAAAATCAACACAACTTGCTTAAAAACTTAAAATTACAAAAAAAAGGTTTTAAATCCAATTCCCGTAAAAAATCTATAAACGTAAGTTTAACTGGTAGAAACAGGTGTAGATACTTAAAATATACGTTAAGATTTATTTGAGCTATTATTTACAATATAATAAAATAAATACAAGAATGAATAATTTAAAAAATATTGAAATCCGTTAATGAACTCATTCTTTCTTCCCACGAATAGCCAATATAAGTTGCTAGGCAATGCAAGTTGTAATTAATGTTTTTACTCGCGAACAGAGCCGCTTTTAACGATATAGTTAATAGAGATACTGCGTCATCATCTTTAAAGCCATTCTTTACCGCATCCAGTAGCACAGCTTCCGACTCTACTCTTGTTTGCCACAAATAACGACACTTGACTTATTGAATTAAACTGAATGAAAAACTAGACATTTTTAATAAAAAGAACACAAAATGTCGATAAGAAAAATCGCAGCCCCATGGAAATTATAATTGCTTTTTGTCAAGTAAGCGTGAATCACTCGATTCCAACCTTTCCATACTGTCGAGGGTAATGGAGCTGTTTAACACTGCTGCGTCCCAAGTCACGGATATGTCTCTATCAATGACCCCAAGCGAAGATCTTCACAAACTCATCATGTGCCATAGATCACACTATTAGTCGCCACACTTTCCTGTCCTAGAATACAGCTCTAGGGACCGTTCAAGTATTACGTAATGTTTTTTCCTGGTGTTCTACCCCCCCCCCCTAAATAACGCTTTTTTATGGGAAACTCTTCTGTCCATGTGGCTTTTTATATACTTTTGACTTAGAGTCTTATTCACACATTCCAACCATTCTTTCCTCGATCTGCCTCTGAGTACGCTACCATTTAGTTTACCTATACATATTTGATTGGTCCATTCATTCTCCTTTCATTTCTTCAACATGCAACATTTTTTTGAAAATTCATTCATTACCAACCTTTTTCTATAGCATTACTTGTTATACTTCTATATCCGGCAATGATTATTCTCATCCTTTCCTTCTGACACCATAATTTTTGTTTTATTTACGATAATTTTAAGGGTCGTATTCTTCATGCTCATATTTTATCTACTCAACATTCTCGGTAAGCCTTTTATTGACTCTACCATAAAAACCTTATCTGCAAACGCTAAAACACGTACCTTCGCTGTTTGGAGATCCACACCTTCTTCGTCGAAGCGAAACATGCTTAGACACTTATCCATGATCATTATAAATAGCCAAAAAGCCATAACGCATCCTTCTCAACCACTTGCCTTATATCGAACCAGACACTTAGTTGTACATTTACCCTCGCACTTACTTTTCAACCTGCATATTATATTGCTTTTACTGCTTTTAGGAGTCATCCACTGACTCTATACTCTTTCAGGACTTCCCAAAGCTTACTTCTATCCACCTGATCAAACGCTTTCCCCGGGCAACAAATGTACAGAAAACTTTTTTGTTTACCCTCAAACTTTTGTCTGTGATTTCTGTCATGCTAACTATTTAATCCGCGCATGATCTTCCTCGCATTAATTCGCATGGGGCCCCCCAGATATTTTCTCATATTTTTCTTTATTACGCTATGAGTATGTATTTTAAATTAGACTTTGTCTTTGGCTCTTTGAAGCTTGATATCTCTACAATTATTGCAGTTGCTTTTACGTCCCATTCCGTCGTATATCGGGAGGATAATCCCTTTTTTCCAGTCATCTGGAACTTCCTCGATCTCGATACATATATTAATCAACTCGCCCAGCCTTTTTCGTATAAATATTCAACACCATATTTAAGCATTTCAGCGTTAATACCATCTTCACCAACGGCCTTAACATTCCTTAAGCTCTTAATTATTGCAATCTGTGATAAACAATATTTATGAAACATTTAGCCCTAGACGACACAACTATTCTGAAAAGATTAAGAAGTGCAACGCTATAAGGGTTTAAACTCCAATTTTTTCAAATTGAGATAATTACATTGGAAAGGAGTAGGAGTGTAATTAAAAATACTTATGTGGCAAGTCTAAAGAGAGCCCCCCAGAAAGACATTGAAAAAGGTTTAGGGTATAAGTACATACAAATGTTTGAGTGCCCAGTCACGAGGGTGTTTTTCCATCGAGGGCAAAGAAATATCACCAATTTCATGGGAAGAAGCATTATTTTTTCAATAACTTTAAAAAACTTATTTGTCACAATAAGTATATTTGGGTAGATTTTTTAATTTTTAAAGCTATTCAATTAAATAATAATATGGTTAGACAAAGCAAGCATAACTTCTATTACTTTCACAAAAATTTGTATGCTAGAAATATTGATGCCCCCATTCAATATGAGTCTGTCTGCTGACATCACCGTGTTTGAGACTATTACCTACGTAAATAAATAAATACCTAATTCTCGATATAAAAAAACGAAATGTCAACAAAATACTTATTCGTGAACGAAGCAGATGAATTTTCAACTAAAATGATAAACATTTAACAACAAAAATTAATTTTTAATAAAGCAGTTCAACTTTTAATCAAGCAGTTGAAAATTCATCTGAAAGAAAATTCTAAAAAAAATTACAATTTGAATTTACCATTAAAAACGGTTTCAATTATTATAAATTAATTATTTAAAATAACTGTTTACTTTGTAAAATTTATTTATTTTTTGTTTCTTTTTAGGGGTAAAAAATAATAGTTTAAAAGATATTTCGGACTTTTAAAAATTTAAAAGCAATTAAAAAATATTTGACAAATTTTCGGGATCTTTCAATGTTTCAAAGTATTTTTAATATCTTCTTATCTTTGCAAAATCTTTAAAATTTAAAAAAATTGGCTTAAACTCTTTAGAATTTTTTTTGAGATTGAAAAAAATCTTTTATGCCTTCTAAATATCTTTTAAAATTATTATTTTTTTATGAACGATGTACTTTAAGCCATTAGTTGAATTTTTTCCAACTAAAATAGATAATTTAAAAAAAATGAAATCGTCAAATTTTCAGTTAAAAAATTTTTTTAACTCTAAAGGGCAACATTTTAAACAAAAATTGAATAACTAAAATTTTAGATAAACAAAATTATTTTCTAGTTAAAAAAACGTAAATTTTCAACAAAAAATCTAAGTTTTCAATCAAGAAGATGAATTCATGAAATGATGAATCACCATGAAAATTAATGTTCTACCAGAAAAGATAAAAAATTATACAAAATATATTGTTGAATTTTAAATTAAAAAAGATAATTTATATAAAAAGCAGTTGAATTTTTAACCCGAGAATATGATTTTCTACAACAACAAAAATATTTGAATTATCTTCCAAATTGTGGAGTTTTAATCCAAAAAGATGGTTTTCTATATGACAGTTCATTTCTTAAACAAAATATAGGAACTTCGATGGCAAAAAGACGATTTGTTAACAAAATAAACCAATTTTTAACAAAAAATGTATGAAAATATCTGAAAAAATTCTATTGACTGTCCTAGTTTACTTTCCGAAATTAAATTAAATGTACCAACAAAATCTCTTCGATCAAAAA
>JAAAKG020214805.1:0-22204 GCA_010014905.2 Druon quercuslanigerum
TATTCGACTGGACTCCCAGATGCCAAGAAAGCTTTGATAAACTTAAAGAACTCCTCTGCAGCGCACCTGTTTTACGCTTTCCTAACTTCAAAGAACCATTTATACTCACAACTGACGCATCAAATATAGGTCTCGGCGCTGTGCTTTCACAAGAACAACGATGATTATTCTCTTATTCCTCGGACTGTCCTTTATAACAATACAGGCAAATTACACGATACAAGAACTTCAAGGGAATATTTATATGGAAGAACTAAACAAAGTTCATCTTTTCCATAAAGAATGGAGAATAATAATCGGAATAAATTTAACAACAACTAAACAAAGATTAGTAGCCTTGCACTAAACTATATTATTAGCGGAACGAGCCTGCGGACACAATTGTACTCCGAAGGAAGAGCTAAGACTAGTGAAAGGGAGGTATAATAGATTAGAATTAAAAATTTTCATCCTTCATAAACTACTAGGTAGTCAAAGACGTAAGAGAGGACTTGCGAATTTTATTGGAGATATTTTTAAAACCCTCTTCGGTACCCTAACGGAATCCGACCTCAGCCAGGAAACGAAGTCTAGCAGTAAACTCAAACACCAAGGATATTTTTTTTAATGCCAAGTTAATTTTAGCCACCCTTCTAATAGACGAAATGAACGAAGATGCCGATATTGCTATTAGCGCCATAAATGACGGAAAGCATGGAATTGTACATCCTCAAATACTAACACCAAAAATTATGAAAGAAACAATAGAAGAATTTGAAGCTTATCACAGAACCAGATACCATTTCGATAATACTGAAGAAAACTATCAACATATAATCGAAATTAGTTCCATTAATGTAGCAATAATGATTGGATTGTTTCCCTATATAATCGATATCCCAGTTTTAGAAAAAGAATAAGGATCTTTGCAAAGGATAGTCCCAATACCAACCAAATTGAACAAAGTATTCCTCTCCCTTATCCCAGACCATGATTTAATAATTATCTACAAAGACAGCTACGTACCGACAGATCAGAAAACAATAGACAGAAGTAAAAACATTGGCGAATATTTAATTCTGAAGAGAAACCAACCTAACTTGCGTGTTTCCGATACAAATACTTGTGAAGTACACAGTCCCCTTATTTACTACATAAAGAAACATTTATACCAGTAAAAAAGGGCTACATTATAATAACAACAACAGATGTTAGCTTAGATATTGCTTGTGAAACTACCATCAAATCGATCCAAATAAAAATTAATACTTTAATCTCCGGAAGTAATTGTCAACTGTATAATAATGAAGATAAGCTAGACCAACCTAGAAACTTAGAGATATCTTAAACAGTTACTATTAATATTACTTAAGACCTGCAAAACAACCAACAAGATTTAGACGGCTTAGAAAAGAGACTAATACAGATGCCTAAACAACTTAATATTGAGGAACTTAGGAATGCGTGCCTTAGCTCATATAACGCCCAAAATATGCTTGAGCGGATATCTACTCATAGAATACTTAAAAACTGGAAGGAAACAAGTCTTGAATTGCTAAATTATTTAGGTTATACAGTGATAGTCTTGACAATTATTTACTTCGTGAATAAATGTGGACTATTCCACTACATCACTCAATGTATACCGAAGAAAATTTGTTTATTTTGTATAAAAAATAGAGTAGAGAATCGACTTCATGTTATAACTTACACCGCAAAAATACAACCCCTCTCAGAAGACCCTCGTAGAAATCTTATAAAAGAAATAAAAGCTATAATATAATTTCGAGGACGAAATTTCGTCTAAAGATGGGGGTGTTACGAAAGGGATTCTGGACCTTCTATGTTACGAAAAGAACTTTTAACCTTCTCCCACTAGATTCCTAGACTATATATATGTAACCGCTACGCCCAAATAGTCAGTCTGTCACACACTATTATTGTATCAAGTATTGATTGTAATCAACGATTGGAATAACGAACTGGTTGAATTGAGGTTATCAATTCAACCTTATTTTTGAAAAATCTTTGTTGCTTTACGAAGCGTAACACAGATAAGGATATATTATTTGTTGTTGTATATTGTATATTGTATATTGTATATTGGCTTTGAGTTAATAAATAGGTTACTAGATGCAAAGACATTTTTCTAGAGCCAAAGAAATGTCTTTGTTTTTAGAATTTTTTTTTTTTAATATCATTTTTCGCATATTTAAAATTATTTTCGTCTTTTAGAAGATATATTAAGTTAAATAAAAAAAATATGAAGCAAAATGTTTTTTTAGTTTAAGGTAAATATTATTCGCATGTCGAAAACACGTTAGCCACACCGTCACGTCTATCGTGACCTTAGTCTATTTTCAGACTTGAAATCAATGATTATTTTCTAGACTTTTCTTAATAATTAGATTCTGAAGACGATCTAATCATTTTAAACATCTGACTTTCAAGAAACTGTACTACTTCGTCTCTGTGCAATTTGCTCTATAGAAAACAAGTAAATTTTGTGAAATATAAACCAGCCTTATGATTAAATGTTTACATAACTATACAAAATATAATATTAATTTTCGTTGGTATACATAAAATCGTTTTTGAACTATGTGACCCGCAATAATTTTAACTGTTTTCTTCTTTATATCAAAATAAAATGAAAAATTTCACGAGGTGGTAGCCCTCGATATTTCAAGGCGGGTACATTTAGAAAGATTTTTAATGCTTTATTAAATTTGTTTCTGTCAAAAAATTTCAAAAGATAATAGGTAGTAATAAACTAAATGAATCAAGACTGTCAAAGTTGAAATCTGTACTCATTTGCTTACTTGCGGTGAGTATTTGTGTTCTGTTTGACAGTTCTTTTAGTTTTAAAGTAATGTTTTTAAAAAAATTATACTTGGACGGACGAGCCTATGATAGTAGCTGTAAATTTGTCTTTAGTAAAGAGATTGTCAATAAGAAAAATTGCGGAGAAATGCAATATTCCTCGTAGCACCTTAAATGACAAGATATGTAAAATAAAATAGGGATTCAAAGTCAGTATATATAAAAAACTAGCCAGGTTCGAATTTACTTTTACAGATTTTAATGAAAGAAAGCTGATCGATTACAAGGTAGGTCTTGATAAGCGTCTCAAGATTATTACGAAAACAATGTTTGAACTAGCTTTTAATGTAGATAAAAGATTATCACTTTCTTGCAGATTTTTAAAAATTAATAGGTTTTTATTATAAATTTTTAAAACAACATCCGGAATTGTCGCTTGATAAGCATGAGTCAACTAGTCTCACATGTGCATTCGGCTTCCGTAAGCTCTAAGTTGAGTGCTTTTTTGATTTGATGGTTATTTCTCTAAGAGAAAAGCGTGAGGTGCGAAAGCTCACTTAGGCAGAGAGAGAAAAAAAGTCGCCTATCCTATTCTGCATGAGCCCATCCGGCACTTTTATTGCACCTCTTTCCTTTCAAAAAGGATAATTTCGTGGTGGACGATTGATGCTCTGGAAGAAAGTTTTGGTGTTGCACAGCAGAATGGTTAAATCGACGGAGAGAATTTTCTTCTGTTTCTAATCAATTTTATCGGCATAATAAAACCAACAAAAAATTCTCTAATTCCCATCGTTTAAAGGGCCATGACTGTCACAAGGATCTTGATCTCATCTGCTAAACAAAGCCTATATGAGTTAGTGCCATCTACTGCTTCTTTGTCTATAAAACGATATAAATTCGTTGAAGTGGAAGATGATGGACAAACTGTGGCAGGAGAAACTTCTGTTCAAGAAGCTGAATTTGTCTAAAAACTTCAACAGCTGATGCTGCTTTCTCACTGTTCCCTGCGCCGAATTAATTCGCGAGAAAGGGGAAGCAAGAAATCTGAAATCTTGGCGGTCGTTAAATTCTATCAAGCTTCAATACATGAAGCTCAAGAAAAAGAAGAACAAAAAAGAGAAGAAGGTAGTCAGTCAAGCGAAAAAGTAAGAAGATGAGCCTAAATAAATTCAAAAAAAGAAAAAAGCGAGAGAAAAGAAGAGAATAGAAACCGAATTAAGGATTGAGAATTTGAAATGAAAGAGAAGTGAGGAGAAGGAAAATCAAATAAAGCCAGAAAATAATTTTCGTCCTTTAAAACGGACGAATGCCTTCATTGTCGCTAATGCTAGAGACTTCGAATCTCGATGTAACGAAATGTGATGTAATAAAAAATGTGTAAATCATTATTTTGATTATTAACTTTTTGATTTTTTATGATTTATATGTTTTTTTGATTTACGTCGTTCTAATTACCTTTCTAATTTTTAATAATAATTTATATCTTTAATTTGCGTGCGAGAACTTACTCAATATTGAACCGTTTTTACATTCATATTCTTTCATTTTGCTTCAAGATTAGTATTTTATAACTCTGTAGAATCCATAGACAGCCTTCAAATTTACTTAAGTACCTTTTAAGCAGAGGTTTAAAATTGTCAGAATCTTTAAAAGGTTTCTCGATTTCCACTATTACAGCTGTAATCCTCGACAAATTTACAAGAGAGTTTCTAATTTTGGAGTTTGATGCCTTTATTGTTCAGGCGTGCTTCTGTAGCACGACTTAGGATTTAGTCTACAACCTTACTTAAGCAAATTTATTGCACAGTTTCTCCGACGAGCCCAAGCAGGGCCACCAGGAAACACCTTGCTTTTCCGTTTTCCGACGTTGTACCAATAGGAATCTAAGACCATTTTCTGTACGAATCACAGGTAGCTTTCGAAACTTTGCACACACCTACTGTAAGGGCAAAGTAACCCCAAGTGCACTTCAACTTGACTAGGCAGTTAGATACTTATTAGCTTCCGAACGAAACACATTCTAAAACCGAGCGCTAACTTCTCCGATGTATTCTTTATCAGAATAAATGATACTTATTTTAAGAACAAATACTTCATTTTCTTTCAATTACACATTTACTCTTAACGAAATGTACCTAATGAATATTCTAATGGTCAATTAGATTATACAATCTATACAGTAGTCGTTATCTTTTAGATTGAAAGCGTCAAATTTGTCCTTCTGAGATATTTACATCTGGTAAGAGGCAGTTTAAATAAAAATAATTTGATTAATTCATCTTTTTACATAAGCGACGTTCTCTGAATTCAATTTACAGTTACTGTGACAGAAACTCGCAAAGATCTTTTTGTATAAAAAAATATAAATATCATTGCCGCGATATTTTAGAGTAATTCTCAGGAATTCCTAATAGCAGTAATGATTTCTTACAATTTCAATATTTCAAATGTGTTTTTAAGTATTTTCAAGTGATTTAAGAACTATTAAAAAGATTTCTTCATATTTCAATTGATTTCAAGAGATTCAATGCAAATGTTTTTGAATCAGATAAGCTACCAATTGGCTTTAAGTTAAGTGACAGGTTCCTTGATGCAAAGACATTTCTGTTGAGCTAAAAAAAATCTTTGTTTTAAACTCTGAAACAAACGATGGTTTGTGGCAACCGAACCGGTTGGGTTATAATGACTGAATCTGCTTGGTTGGAAGAGTTCTGTTGACGTAACCGAACAGTTTGGTTAGTGTAACCGAACAGTTCGGTTGTGGGTACTGATCTTAAGTGAGCAGTTTGGTTACTTCAACCGAAGTGTTCGGTTAAAGTGACCAAACTTGGTACAACCGAACCAGTTCAGTTACAGCAACCCATGAGTATGGTCAGTCCATAGGCAACCCGACAGTTCGGTTGGAACAACGCAACTTCTAATTGTCGCAACCGAACCTTTCTTTGCGTATAGTTTCTTGTTTAATTATCATTTTTCTCATTAATAAAATTATTTTCTTCTTTTTGAAACCATAATTCGTTAAATCAAAAAATCTGAAACTGTTTAATTTAAGTCGAATATTTTTCTGATTGTCAAAACACCTTAGCAAGAGTACCACGTTCATTGTAAACGTAGGCCATTTTCAGACTTGGAAACAAATATTATTTTCTAAACTATTCCTAATAAGTAGATTAAGGATATTTCAATATAATTATAACAATGTAATATAAAAATCGTTACGAACGTGGATTATAATTATAAATAATAAGTCTTTTTTGTTAAATATTTAAAATGCGTCATGGTTCTTCACTCTAAATATTTATTAAATCTAAATCTAAATATTTATTAAAGCTAAAAAAATCTTCATTGTAAAGAATGAGTTTCTTGTTTAATTAACATTTTTGTCGTTTATACAATTATTTTAGTTTTTTTAAAGACATATTTGGTAAAATAAAAAAAAAATCTTCAACCTATTGTTTAATTTAGGTCAAATATTTTTCTGATTGTTTGTGCACCGGGTAGGTTTTATGAAAATTTATTTGTTGCAAAAGTATAAATTTTTTCTTAAGTTCGAAAACTCAATAGGACCTTAGGAGACGTTTCTGTTTGTTTATCCAGCATTAAAATTATATAAGGATATTTTTCTCAAAAAATTAGGATGTTTTACACATAGTTTCCCGGGTTCATAGACGACTGACGAAGATTTAATAAATATTTAGAGTGAAGAACCATGACGGATTTCAAAAAGTTAACAAAAACTACTTATTATTTATGATTATAATCCATGTTCGTAACGATTTTTATTTTAAATTGTTATAATTATGTTGAATAAAACTAAATCTAATTAATAAGAATAGTTTAGAAGATAATAATATTTGTTTCTCAATCTGAAAATGGACTACGTTTACAATGCACGTGTTACTCTTGCTAAGGTTTTTTGACAATCAGAAAAATATTTGACTTAAATTAAACAGCTTGAGATTTTTTTATTTGACGAAATATGTTTTAAAAAAGAAGAAAATAATTGTATAAATGAGAAAAATGATAATTAAACAAGAAACTATTTCTTTACAACGAAGATTTTTTACCTCAACAGACATGTCTTTGCATCGAGGAACCTGTTACTCGACTCAAAGCCAATTGGAACTTTATCTAATTCAAAAAACTTTTGCATTTAATCTCTTGAAATCAATTAAATTGTAAAGAAATCTTTTCCGTGGTTCTTTAGTCGCTTTAAAATGCTTAAAAACGCCATTGAAATATTGTAACTGTATGGAATCCCTTCTAGTATTAGGAATTCCTAAGAATTATTCTAAAATACAATGATATACAATGATATTCATATTTTGTTCTACAAAAATATCTTTGGGAGTTTCTGTCACTGATAAAGCTTTATTTAAAAAAATTTTTCTAAAGATTAAAATTCTGTTTAAAGTCTAAAAATCAAGTTACTGTATAGAATTCCTGAAAATAAAAACAATAATACAACGATCAAATTTGGATAACACCATAAACTATTCCTATTGTAATTTGAAAAAATATACCCTTTAAAAAAAATTCCTAACAAAGAAAACATTTTTGGAAAAAAATAAGACAGAGTAAATAAAACTGAGATGGCAAGCAACCAAATCCCACTACTTCCCCTTTTTATTTCTTTCGTCTTTTTTTATTTTTATTATTATCAAGTCACAATAAAAAACATTTGCAAATGATTTACACCAATGTTTTGTTACTCATACAGGCTTGTTTGGTACAATAAACTTCCACCAATGTCACCCATCGTGAAACCCGTCGTCAAGATATTTTTATCCAGCAACTTTTATTGGCTGCCTCGGCCTTTTATTGGTACACCCACTGTAAGCTACTTTTTCAACTGCCAATGTGCGGAAAAGCGCACATTCTTGAAATAGTACAATTTGTCGACTAAAAATTAATATAATAGAATCAAAAACTGACTTGCATATTTTGCGGTATATTCAGTATTGCAGAATGACCAATCTGATCAATGGATGGTTAGGCGCAAGTGTCAGGAAGGTTAGCACAGTTGTTGCCAACTGTTCATATACGTAAAATATCTTTGACATAGGAATGCAAACAACTTTCTTGAATAAAATAATCTATGAAATGAAAAGCAAGTTATTAAGGTCTACAAGATTCGAGAAAACTCATTCATTGTAATTTATTCAAAAACGAAAAAAGATGCGATTTTTTGTGAAAACAAAAAATATTTAGAATTCCATCCTCTAAAGTATTACGTTATTAGAGTATTAGAGTTCAAATTTTTCAACTTAGATTTTTATCCGCCAGAGGCCAACTCTGCCACTCTAGAATGAATGCAGGTCTTGTTATTTTATTCGCATCCCTAAGTGTAATATGATCTATAAAATTGCATGATTGAAACAAAATCAAAATTTACGGAGGACAAACAAACGTTCTTTTATATTTCTTAAATCATTTTTATAGCTTGAGAAAAACTATTCAGTTTTCTAAAAAAAAATATAACAATGTTTCAAGAACAGAGAGGAGCACATAAGAATCTAATATCTAGGCAAGTATTTTCCTAAACCCATCCTTCTTTAACGATCGGTTGTATTTTTGCCCATCAATAAATCTAATGAAAAATCTAAAATTCAAATTCTGAACCACAATTTTAAGTTTTTTATTTGAGAGACTGTAAAGAAATATAATCTTATTATTCCAATTGTTTATCACACGAGAACACGGAGTTTTTTCGAATTAAAAGATTCTTATTATAGAATATAACTATATATAATATAATATACAATATTTTTCATTATTTGAATAATCACATTCACTTCGATCTAAAAAATGATTATAAAATACATATAATATAATGGAGTTTAACATATTATAAGTTTAAAAAATTATAAATTAAACAAATTATTCGTGATGAGAATATATTTTTGAAAGTCAAAAGAGCTTTAATAAAAACTGTGTGTTACTTTTAATCGCCATTGAACTGAAAAAATTTAATCTTTGATAATTTGAATAGTTCAAGTATTCCCAGTTGAAAATATAAACCTATGCTACTATTTCATATTAGGTAATTTAACATTAAAAGTAAACGAGTAAATTTGTGAATTTTGAAAATTATGTCACTTTAAGCAATTCTAAATTCAAAAAATTACAAACTAGATGAATTATTATTTTTTTCTAATGGCATATTTAAATTAAAAACTTTTTCAACCAAATAAATGTAGAATGAGGCCACGTAAAATAAAAAGATTTTAAAAAGTTAACAGTAAACTGAAGATAAAAAAAGTTGAAATCAAACTTGTATTTGTGATATTTGAAGTAACGTGACTTCTTTTTGTAAAAAGATTAGTAAAATTTTAAGAAATATAATTGTGAATGTAAAAAAATTTTTTTTAACTTTAATTTTGAAAAGGCTATGCATAAACACTTGGATAGAGTAATGACCGAGCTCTAAGCGCCAGAACAGTCTGAGGCGCGTGTTTTTGGAAATTTTTATTGAGGCTCTGATAAAGTAGTGGTTTACATACGGAACACTCTATAATAGTGTGAAATTACTTCCCTGTAGGCAACTGGACATTCCGCATTTTCTTCTGCTGTCAATCCTTCAACAGCGCCGGTATTCATGTTTATTTTCACCCGTTCTACGAGCCCAAAAAGAGAGGTAAATATTGGGCGAAGATTCGTTGTTGTTTTTGCTTTTCCAATCACTGCATAGATGTCCCCATTGGACGTTGATAATACAATTTGCTCCCCGGCTGGCAGGGGATTGAGTTTATGAGTTCTTGTTCTAAATCCAATTGGCTTATCTCGAGGAAAAATATATCTTCGGAATTCGAATATTCGATTCGGATATTCGTGGGGACTAAGTCGAACAAATGAAAGATCTTCTAATCTATATCCAAGTACTGTTTGAAAAGTTTCCCTGAGAGTAGGAGACCTCGACCTGTCACGAAGAGGTGGTTCGGAAGGTGGTAGCGACCTGGCAGAAGGTCTAGGTGTGGTTAGATAAAGAGACGTATCTGGACAATGTCTGCCAGAAGTAGAGGAAGAAGGTTCACAGCGATGTTTAGGGTCACCATGAGGTAAAACCGTGGACTCTGAACCTAATCCTGAGAAAAGAAATACCGAATGACATTTTTGTTTTAGTTACGTACACAATTTTATACTGGTACATAATGAGTTGTAAATGAGGTTAAAATTGTAGCGCCCAATTTAATAAATGCCTATAATTTAATCTGATTCAGCACAGAAAAGTATGGTGACAAAAAGTTAACGAAAAGACTTCAGTAGAGGTAATAACGCCCGCAAAAAAGACTTTATATACGCGTTGGCCTGAGTTGGGAACCTCACGTGACGACCTTGTGAGGCTTTTTACCCGGAGCAAATGCTTCAGAGAATGATCAGCAACCTGGATCGGATCAGGGCCTTAGACGATCTGAAGGACTCGCAGCTTACCTGGCCTTTCGGTAACCTTTTTCCATTGTTTAGCGCTGGGCTGCATCACGGAGCGCTGTGGCTCTCAGTTAGCGCTTTCTGCATGAAGTTAAAAAGGTTCTTTTAAATGGTTTAGTGTACCAACTCTGTTGCGCCCTACAATGCAGGTCGAGTCGAAGGCGCGTTGCCGTGTTAAAATTTTTTGGCAACTAAAATGAATTGTAACGTACGTTACTTAAAGAAGAAAGTAACGGCCGATACTTAAAGAAATTTTTATACTATTGATACTAAAAATATTTATACTAAGTTAAATATGTATGGAATATGCTTGTAAACAAAACGTGCTTTTTTATAGGCACTTAATCTTTTTGGTAGAAAATTCATTTGTTTTGTTGAAAATTTAAATATTTCACTGAAAATTTCTTTTCTTTCTCAGACACTGATTTCTTTAACTAAATTTGAAACTATTTTATTTTTGCTATATATTTATCAATTTCAATAAAAAAATTTTTTTTATTTAGTTCAAAAATTGTCTTTTTCTGTAAACCATTAATTTTTTCGGGTTAACAATTTAGTTGTTTTTGTAAAAATTAAAATGAAAACGCTACATTGTTGCTATAAAATTTAAATAATTGATGATAATAAATGAAAATTGTTGTATTTTATTGAAAATTTATTTTTGTTGCTGTTTAACATTTACTTTTCTGTCTAAAAATTATAATCCTCATATCTTGGCAGAAAAATAATATTTTGGGATAAAAATTCATGTATATTGTTGACAATTTGGTTTATGTACACTGAATATAAATGTCAGGATTAAAATTCATTTCATTAGTTCAAAATCAGGCTGTTTTCTAAGGAATTCCATAATAATTTTTTAACGAAATATTTGAATTTTCAACAAAACAAATGAATTTTTTACTGAAAAGATTAAATGCCTATAAAAAAAGCATGCAAATGCTTATATATGTCTATAAATCATAAGTAAAGAAACACAATTTCTTTTAAAATCGTATGCTACTTTTTTCTTTAAGTAACGTGCGTTACAGTGCATTTCAGTTGTCAAAACATTTGAACACGGCAACGCGCGTTCGTCACGTAATCCATGGTAGAGCGCAATAGAATTGATACACTAACTTATTTAAATATCCCCATTGTAACTTAATGCAGAAGGAGCCGGCTGAGAGTCACAGCGCTCCGAGATTCAGTCCAGCGCTGAAGAATGGAAAAAGTTAACAGAGAGGCCAGGTAGGGCGCGGTACCTTAAGATCGTCTTAAGCCCGGATCAGTGTTTTGGAGTGGACGTCTTAGGTAAATGACTAACACAAAAATTTGAGATCAATCTAAGAAACCTATACCGCCTTCCAAACTTTACTCCCCTGCTTACGGAATGAAATGCGCCTACCCGGAAATGGCTTAATGGTATATTAACGGTGTAAAGAATTATGGTATACACACGTAGTATTGCATAACTCTTTGCGACTTGTTCCCGGGTGGATACTGGACATTCCGCTGTTTCTTCTGCTGTTAATTCCTCAACCGCGTCGCTGTTTATGTTTATTTTCACCCTCTTTGGCAGCGAAGCATTAGGTGTAAATATTCCTCGAAGAATCGTGCCTCTGCGGCCTGTTTTTGCCAATATTGCGCAGACGTCGCCATTTGGCGCTGATAATACAATTTGTTCTCCGGTTGGCATGAGCTTCAAAAAATTCTTTCCTATTCTCAATCGAATTGGTTTATCTGGAGGAAAAACATATCTTCGGAGTTCAAATTTCCGACTCGTATTTTTGTAGGGAACAAGTCTAATAAATGGAAGATCTTCTAAACTATATCCAAGTATGCTTGGAAAAGTTTGCCTGAGAGTAGAAGAATTGGACCTGTTACGAACAGGTGATTCAGACGGTGGTGCAGACCTGGCAGAATAATTAGGTGTGGCAAGAGAGAGATTCGTATGAACAGCAGGATTACGGTCATCATCAGGGAAAAGCTCAGACTGTGAAGTTAATTCTGAAACATAAAATACAGCAATATATTTTTCTTTAAATGTCTAAAATTTTTTTTTGTTACATTACGAGTTGTAAATGAGGTTTTAATTGAGGAGCTCAATTCCATAAACGCCTATAAATTTGTATTGTGAAACAACTTTAGCGTATCCCACGTGCAAAGGAAGGAATACCCTGTGTTATGGTACCTTTCACATTTTCAAGATTTATTCTGTTGCATGAAAATGATAACCTGCGGTTGGTGCCAGATTAACACTTTTTTCTGTGTTATTCAAAAGTTATAAATTTATAGCCAAAAAAATGCGTAATTGGCACAATCATACCATCAAGGTAATAGGGTGTGAAGCGAATCGTTTTCTATGAGAAACTTTCAACTTAAAAGCATTTAACGATTGTTTAAATACATCATTGTATAATTATCGCATCATGAGCAACAAATAAACCGGAACCTATTTTCAGTTTATTCTGCTAACAAATTGATCCTATAATTCAGCCTTTTTAAAGCATAGTATTGGTATCTAAAAATGTTTTAAATAATTAAAGGGAACAAGATATTTCTGCTTAATTATAATCGTACATTAACTTGGGTCACATTTTTTGCAAAACCCATTAATTTCAACAACTAATCATCATGAATTACGAACAATTATTCATATTTATTAGTCTTCGTATATAATATTCAGTTATGCTTAACGAAACCCTCATTATCATCGTATATAGTATATATCATTGATTATACACCTGACAAATTTCACATTGAGAAAAAGACATCTTATTGTGTAAAATTCCTAAAGAAAAGACCATTAATAAAATCACGAAAATTGGCCAAACACCATAAAATGTTCCTTTTGTAATTTGAAAAAGATCCGCGTAGAATAAGCAAATTTCCTAAACAAGAAACAAATTTTGGATACAGAGAAGGACTACAGAAAACTTAGAAGGCAACCAAACAAATCCCCTTTCTTCCTTTTTTTTATTTCTTACGTCTTTTTTTTATTTTTATCAAATCACAAGTAATATTTACCAAAGTTTTGTTACTCATACAGAACCCTGATCAAGTTCAGAAATATTGGAGCTGGCAAAAGAATTGCTGTTTCGTTGTTGCTTCTACCTGCTTAAATATTTCTAACCTTGATAAAGGTCACGATGCAGTTTAAATTAATGATAAAATTAAAATATTTCCCTGAGCCGATATTTTTTCTTTAAAGAAAACCGTTTCTCAATCTAAAAAATATGATTGTATACCTACTATGCATGTGATATAACCAGGGAATGGACATCGCATAAAATTAATTTTTAGTGCGTAAATAGAGAAAAGACTGTTCACGGAGAAGAGACTTCAGTTTAGAACATGTTGCGTGCATTCTACTATGAATTGATGTTCTTTGTGAAATTATTATATTACATTATCATGTTTCTTAAGGGATTTAAAAGAAGGGTGTGCTGACAAGATTGCGATATTCATTGAAAGTCATATGTGTTTACACATGAATGTAACAATAAAGGTTCACGCAGTGTTTTTTCACATAGAAGTTTTTTGTAATCAAAAAAATAGAGGTTAGGATTATACTCAAAACAAGCAGTAGAAGCTTGTTCGCAGATTTAAAAAAAAAGTATTTAATGAATACAAAGTAAACAAGTTGCACCATGACTAAGTCAAAAATTTGCTTAAAACTCAATTTGAATATAATAGTGTACATTTTGTAGTAATTACGATCTATGTAACAAATTTACTTTCTATAGTTTGTAAACATAATTTGTTCTTTGTTTGTAAAAAAATACAAATTTTTTTTTTTTAATCCCCAATGTGTATAATTAATGCCCGGAATTTCTTATTTGCAAGTTTTTTGCAAGTTTGAGCGCGCCTAAGGTACGCGACTGTTGGTTCTCGCGCTTCGCGCACGATATTATATTTATCTTGCGCTTCGCGCTCGATGATGTATTTTCCTCGCGCTACGGTCTTATTATTTGTAGATTCCCCACATATGTTCACAGACTTTATAAAACTAAGGGTCAAAGTATCAACAACAGTAATTTGTTGATTGTGAATTCTCTTTTGTTAAAGCTCCTTCGGCTTTAACGTAGGCATTCTCATTCACGTATCTAGTGCATCGCACTCGAAATTGTCTCTCAGATTGCATTTCATTTCCATTAATGTATATTATTGCAATGCATAAAATACATTCGCATTAAACATTAAAACAATAAATATCGGCTACGGGAAATATTTTAATTTCATCATTAACAGATTACTTAAAGCATGTAGACTCAAGTCCAAGTCATAACTTTGGGGTTCTAGAAACTTGCATATAACTTATTTAATCCGCACTATGGGGTGCAGTGTGAGTACCGATATTTGGCTGAATATTATTCACAAATGTTTTTTATTGTAATTTGATAATTCTAAAAATAAAAAAAATGAAAAAAATAAAAAAGAGAAGGAATGTGATTTGGTGGGTTGCCTTTAAAGTTTTCTTTTTTGTTCGCTATTTTTCTCCAAAATGTTTATCTTGTTTAGGAATTTTTCTAAGCGTATCTTTCTTCAAACTATGATAGAAACAGTTTTTGGTGGTTGTCCAAATTTGATTATTGGATTTTTGGTTGTAGTTTTAGTAACCCTATACGTTCCTATGATTGTTGGACAATAAAGAAAATGTTAAATCTTATTAAAAATGATTTTTTATTAAAATTTTAATAAATTTTGAATTTAACTCAGGAAGACCCCTTTGACTACTATTAAGCGCAATATTTAGGCATTAAAACGAAAGCTTTTAATTTCTATTCTCGGTTATCATTTTGCATAAAATCTTATCTTATCTCAACATAGTTATTTTAGTATTACAGACTTGAAATCTCGATGTAACAAAATATTATCCACTAATAAATGGGTAAGTCATTATTTGTTTAATTTTTATTTACCGTAATCACTAACAATAATGTTTAACGAAACCCTTATTCACATCGAAAATAGTTGTTCGACGCTTACTGAATTGGCATTATAAAACGTTAAATTATATTAAGTGAGGAATTGACAGAATTATTCCGAGTTAAAATAAAGAAATAAAACAAAACTTAATATAATGTACAGCGTGACTTTCTTTCCGAATCCCCCCCCCCCCCGCTATTAATCCAAACGTCTCTCGTCGGCCGATAAACTAGAATAGTCAATACCGTATCTGAATTTGTTTGCATTGTGACTCTGAAAGCTATTGCGTCATACTTTTATTCCAAGGTCAAAAAGTACATTTGCGATTCTGAGTTTTGACATGAAAACAAGGTTTCTATTCTGTGCCGACCAGACCCAAGTCAGTAAAATAATGTCCATAATGATGCCGAAATCAATATCATTTTGGAATGCCGGAGTAAATGATCGACTTATGACCTGAATCGGGATCATGTTTGAAGTCAAATAAAGACAACTGACGTACTTAGGGTATCTTAGCTCATAAGCAAGCTTTCTGCGGTTTTTAATTGTACAGTGTGCTTGAAACGTTAAAAAATAACGAAAAATGACATTACAAAATATCACCTGTTAAGTATAGTTATCACATGCGCGTGGATAGTTACCATTTTTAGGTTTTTTCATTATGAAACCGGTAAATGAGGGTTAGAGCAAAATGCTCTGCAACAAAATTGGTATTTTTTACTGTTAGCTGGTGCGTGAGAAATTTTTCCCTGATCTTTAAATTACAAAATTTACAATTTGCCTGAATCTTAAAAGGATATTTACCCGATAAATAGATAAAATATATTATTATATTCACCAGTAGAATTCAGGATAATGGCCAAGCATAAAAGCAGAATACAGACAATGTTCATATTTTCTGATGATATGATAAACTGACTAATGTATTAATTAGAAATTTAATTCAGAATGTTGCTGATGAATATGCGACTGATTCATTCGGTTATGTAATCTACACTATAGTCGTCATCTTTGATATTAAAGGCGTCAACTTTGTCCTTCTGCGATATTTACATCTGATAAAAGACTGTTTAAACGAAAATAATTTGGTTAAGTCATCTTAAAACAAAAGCAACGATCCACCTTTCGCGAAATTCTGCTCTTATTCTTTCTCTCACATTCAAACAATCGCATTGAAATTTTTTTCCTCAAACCAACGAATGATGACCTAATTATTGCGCTAACTGGTGATGCAAACCTAATCTGACTTACTTCTAAAAAGTGTCATCAGGCACGTTATATCAACTTTTTAAAAATTCCATTGCAAAGTTTAATACTGAAAAAGTCAAATAACTTGTGATAAAATTAATGCATTAGGCTATTTAAAACTTTAGTTCTTATAAATATGTACTTAAATCGCGGTTTATCTAGTTATTCAATAATATTCTCTTTATTCTTCAATCTTAAAAAAATAAGTTCGTTAAACTACGTTTCATCATGGTTATCATCCTCGTTTTATATGATTACTACCGAGATTCAAGCTGAACTGCGTTCTTCCAATTCTATTCCGCATTCCAATCTGAGTTGAAAATAAAATCTGAAACAATGCGAAATAGCGAGTCAGCTCGATTAGTATTTTATCAAGTTACTCTGTTAATTTATTTAATTTTGAACCAAAAAAGAATATTTTTAATATCTTTTGGATTAATATTAATTCTTTTTTCATCTTATTTATAAATCCCGCGCAAATCTGGTGGCCGGGAGATGCGGTCTTTTGCGGATGACGCGAATAACAACGAACAGTAACTGATTTTTACATACTACAAATATTTTTAATTTACGACGTAACAATTTATAAAAATCTAAATTATGTAAATCGCTTAAAAATTAATTTAATTAGTTTAAATTTTGCGACTTAAATTGAAATAGTTGACCTTAGAATATTATAATTGATAAATTAACGATTAAATGTACTTCCAGTGATAGAAATCTTGAGATCTTTAGTACAAAAAAGTTTAACATCACAATTCTTCAAACTCAATTTTTTTTTCTTTTAGATGAAAGTCGGATTCGTTTTAGTTTTAAGTTTCTGAATCGTACATTTTTTCATTTTTTAATGCATTAGTATTCTTCTAATTCATTTACTTACACAATCTATTTCATAGCTGTTATCCTTTAGGTTGAAGGTATCTAAATTTTTCTCCTGAGATATTTATGTCTGATAAGAACCAGTTTCACTAAAACAAATTTGGTTGCACATTAATTAAACACTGATATCACAGAAAACTTCTTAATACTTTTTTCAATAACTTCTTCTTTTTTGTCTGTAATCATTTGTACTTTTCATCATCACTAAGACATTCCATGTTTAAAGTTCTCCTGTACGCTTCTTTCTCTGATTTTTGGGCAGCCGCAATTTCATTATTACCATGCATCACCAGACATTCTTCCTACAACCGCGGTACCACACACTTCTTTCGCACATCTAATAATATTTGCACATCCGGTTTCTGTAGGCTCTCAATTTTGATTCTCGCTTGTTTTGTTTTCTTGGGTCTATTTTTTCTCGATCTCCGACCTAAGTTTATTTTGGAGATCTGAAGGTAATGGTCATAATTGTATTCAGAACTCCTCATGACCCTTGCATATTTGACTAGCTCTTCTAGTCTTTCATCTTCAACAACAAAGTCAATTATACTGTAAATATTTCCTTTAACACTCGTGTACACGTGGATAATTTTATGCGCAAATAAAGTATTTGTAATAAACAAACCTCTTTCTAAGCATAGGCCAACCACTTTATCTCCGTTAAAGTTTGTTCTCGAATCCCCAAAATTACCTAGTACTCTTTCTGTATCCTAATTTTGGAAGACTAATCATCCATTCATATTTCCTATTATAATTAATCTTTCACCGTGATCGCAAATATTTATTCTGTCATTTAAAGAGTGCCAGAAGCCGTCTTTTACGCATATACTTGCGGATCACCAAGAAAAGCAAAAAATTAGAATTGACAAAAGACGTTAAACTTTTAAAACCTACTCTAGTCCTGCAATTAAACTTGTGAGGGATTGCTAACATTTCCACGATTCTAACATGCCAGAAATCAAGTGCTAAAAAGGAGGTGCACAATAATGAGAGAAGTATTGTATCAAAAAGGAGGCGCACTCGCAAGTCAGTAAAATTATGAAAACAACCCCAATCTTACTACCTTTGATTGATCATGGTCGGTTCCCAGAAATTAAAGCTTACAAGCTAGCTCCTGCCACGTGGTTCGAAGCGGAACAATCTGCACGACCGAAATTTTTGATATTGAAATTGTTTTTCTTTACTAAAAAAAAGTACGCTCATCTAGAATCATCTAAATCATCTAAAAATAAAACAAAAGAAAATATAAACAAAGCGATTTCCAAAAATATCGAAAGTGTCCCTATGCAGTGTGACTATCGTTCAGGACTTTCAAGTTAAGCGAAGGAAGCGGATTGTCCCGGCACGTTGAGGAAGGTTATGTCGCCTCTCATTCAAAGTGACAGGTAAAATATTTTACCCTGTCACAAGGAATATGTTCCCATTATTATAATTGTTGATCACACGAGAACAGGGAGTTTCTTCAAATTAGAAAGTTCTGTAGGTATTTACTTTTTCTAACGTTTTGATTTTCAAAAAATATGTTTTTAGTTTTTTATTTTGTTTTTTTTTTGTATTTGGTAATACGCACGCATAAGTTACAAGAGTAAAAACCAGAAATTTTTTAATTATCGGAAAAAACTGCTCGGAAATAAATTAAAATGACGATAAAGAATAAAAATCTCACTTTAATTTGTATTATATGAATAAGCATATTCAATATAAATATATAAAAATATAAAATAATATAATATAAAAATAATACTAATAACAATATAAAAATGAAACCAATCATTTGTGATAAGTACGTATTTGTAAAAGTCAAAAAAGCTTTAACAAAAACAGTGTGTTAGCTTTAATCAAGAAAAAAATTCGACGGTTTCCCCGGGCCTTTAAACTGACAAAATTTAAAAATTTAGTCTTTTACAAATTGTATAGTTCAAGTATTCTTATTAAACATATAAACAAACTCATATTTGTGAAAAGATTACTAAAATTTTAACAAATGTAATTGTGAAGGTAAAAAATTATTTTTGCAGTTCAATTTTAAAAATATTATGCATAAACAGTTGGACAGCGCAATGACTGAGCTATAAGCTCCAGTTCAGTCTAAGGCGCGCGTTTTAAAAAAATTTGATTAAGGCTGTGACAAAGTAGTGGTTTACACACGGAACACTCTATAATGGCGTGTGATTACTTCCCTGTAGGCTACAGGACATTCCGGAGTTTCTTCTGCTGTCAATCCTTCAACCGTGCCGGTATTCATGTTTATTTTCACCCGTTCTACGATTCCATAAAGAGGGGTAAATATTGGGCGAAGGTTCGTTGTTGTTTGATATTTTCCTAACACTGCACAGATGTCTCCATTAGACGTTCATAATACAATTTGCTCCCCGGCTGGCAGGGGATTGAGGATACGAATTCTTGTTCTAAATCCAATTGGCTTATCTCGAGGAAAAACGTATCTTTTTAGTTCGAATATCCGATTCGGATCTTTATGGGGAACAAGTCGAATGAATGAAAGATCTTCAAATCTATATCCAAGTACTTTTGGAAAAGTTTCCCTGAGAGTAGGAGATCTGGACCTGTCACGAAGAGGGGGTTCGGAAGGTGGTAGAGACCTGGCATAATAATTTGTTGTGGCAAGAGAAAGAGTCGTGTCTGGAGAATGTCTGCCAGAAGTAGAGGAAGAAGGTTCACAGCGAAGAAAACCATATTTAGGATCACCATGAGGTGAAACCGTGGACTGTGTACTTAATCCTAAAAAAAGAAATACAGAATAACATTTTTGTTTTAAGTACGTACACATTCTTATACTGGTACATAATTAGTTGTAAATGAGGTGAAAATGTGGGCCCCAATTCAATAAATGCCTATAATTTCATCTGATTCCGCGTCCTTACAAAACATTTTTTAACAAATGCATTTACAATTAAATTTTTCTCAATGTTTCGAACAATGTATTCCAACACAGAAAAGTATGGTGATAAATAGTTAACGAAAGGAGTTCCAGTAGAGGGAATAAAGCCTGGAAAAAGACTTTGGATATTAGTAGGCCAGAGTTTGAAACCTTATGTTATGACTTTGTTAAGCTCTGCATTTGGGGCAAATGCTTGAGGGATTAATTAGCAACCTGGGTGGGATCACGGCTCAAGACGATCTCAAGGACCCGCGGCCTCCCTGGCCTCTCGGTGAGATGTTTCTATTGTTCAGCGCTGGGCTGGATCTCGGGGCACTGTGGTTCTCAGCTGGATCTTTCTGCATTATATTAAAAGGGTACTTTTTAATTGGTTTAGTGTATCAACTCTGTTGCGCCCTACAATGCAGGTCGAGTCGAAGGTGCGTTGCCGTGTTAAAATATTTGGCAACTGAAATCAACTGTAATGTACGTTACTTAAAGAAGAAAGTAACGTACGATACATAAAAAAACTTTTATTTTATTGATACTGAAATTATTTGTACTAAATTAAATACGTCAGAAGAATTTTGGTCGAAAATTCATCCCTTTTTAATTAAAAATGCATGAACTTTGTAAAAGAAAATAGTATTTTTCACATAAAACTCATTTTCAACCAAATAAATAAATTTTCGATCAAAAAAGATTAATTTTTTACCAAGAAAGGCTAATTCTCAAGTAAATAAACGAATTTTTAATTGAAAGAGTTGAATACACAGAAAAAAATAAAACGGTTTCAAATTTAGTTACAGAAATCAAGTCCGACAAAACAAATGAATTTTTTACTAAAAAGATTAAGTGCTTATAAAAAAAGCATGCAAATGGTTATAAATGACCATACATCATAAGTTAAGAAACCAGCACATTTCTTGCACAATTATACTTCATACCTATTCATTTTAGTTACAGTTTCAGTCGACAAAACATTTTAACACGGCAACGCGAATACGACACATCCGTCATGGTAACTTAATGCAGAAAGCCCAGCGCTAAACAATAGAAAAAGGTCACCGAAATTTGAAATCAATCTGTGAAATTTATACCGCCTTTCAAACATTACTCCCCTGTTTATCGAATGAGTCACGCCTACCCGGAAATGGCTTAATGGTATATTAACGGTGTGAAGAATTTTGAAATACACACGTATTACTGCATAACTCTTTTCGACTTGTTCCCGGGTGGATACTGGACATTCCGCTGTTTCTTCTGCTGTCAATTCCTCAACCGCGCCGCTATTCATGTTTATTTTGACACGCTTGGGCTGCGCTAAACCAGGTATAAATATTCCACGAAGAATCGTGTTTCTGCTCTATGTTTTGTCCAATATTGCGCAGATGTCGCCATTGGATGCTGATAATACAATTTGTTCTCCGGTTGGCATGGGAATCAGCATAATCTTTCCTTTTTTTAGTCCAATTGGTTTCTCTGGAGGAAAAACGTATCTTCGAAGTTCGAATTCCCGACTCGTATTTTTGTGGGGAAAAAGTCGAATAAATGCAAGATCTTCCAATGTATATCCAAGTATGCTTGGAAAAGTTTGCCTGAGAGTAGAAGTATTAAACCTGTCATGAAGAGGTGATTCAGACGGTGGTGGAGACCTGGCAGAATAATGAGGTGTGACAAGAGAGTGATTCGTATGAACAACTGGATCACGGTCATCAACAGGCAAAAGCTTAAACTCTGAAGTTGATTTTGAAACATAAAATACAGCAAATTTTTTTCTTGAAATGTCTACAAATTTTTTTTGTTACATCACGAGTTGTTAGTGGGCCTTTCAAATTTCCAAAATAACTGGTGATCTTCTCAGCATAAAAAACATCAACCGAAGATGACTCTCTCGGTTCCCCCCCCCCCCTTCCTATTCCCATTCCTTGCCTAATAACTGAAGTTTGGTGGGACGGAAGCTATAACTACAGTCTCCACAATATGAAGAATTGATACTTAACTTGAATATGATTTCGACTTGCAAAATAAACTTATTGCATAAAGGTGGTAGTTGGG